>JBBPBX010011291.1:3805-44203 GCA_038048925.1 Garcialebias charrua | reverse complement strand
GCTTGGATGTGTGGCTGTACAATCATATGTGAGCAGAGTGAACAGAAGAGGGCTCAACACACATCCTTGAGGAGAGCCAGTGCTGAGGGTAATGGAGGATGAGGAGAAGTTGTGGATCTTCATGGACTGTGGTCTGTTTGTTAAGAAGTCTAATACCCAGTTACAAATAGAGGGGCTTAGTCCAAGTGTGGATAGTTTGTCTATCAGAGTTTGGGGGATCATGGTGTTAAAGGCAGATGTGAAGTCCACAAAGAGCATTGTGTGCTGTACATACTATATATATATACCGTATTTTCCGGAATATAGATTGCGGCTTTTTATCATTTTTGCATGCCCTGCGACCTATATTCAGGTGCGACCTATTTATGGCTTTTTATAAAATAAGCTGATTTGTAATCATTTATTAACAAAAATTAAACTGAGACACACTCTTACAATAATGTCAGCTAACAATTTTTTTAGGTGTTTATCCTGCTAAAATTATTCATTTATTAAAGAAAAGTTCAGCTCAGACACATATTTGCTATAATTTTTATCAAACAAATAATTGTTTTTAAGTGTTAATCTTCTTAAAAGCCTTGCTGTGCGCTCCTGTGGCAGACATTTGCAGCAGAGCTAAACACGGTCCACATTTTGACGTAGGTGCGACCTATATTCAGGTGCGACCTATATATGGCTTTTTCCAATTCTTTGGCAATAATTGGACAATGCGACCTATATTCAGGTGCGACCTATATTCCAGAAAATATGGTACTACTAATAATGATAATAATGAAAAGCTATGTAATTTTTTAATTCAACCTTTATTTAGGCAGGTTAATCTCATTGAGCCTCGAGGACTCATTAATAGAAGCAAAACAGAAGTTAAGAGCAGAAAGTAACAAAATAACTGATAAGATCGAAAGTTACGAATGTAACTACGGTTCTATCAATCCCGGATGACTGCCAGAGGGCGGTGCTGAAAGCACGGAATATTCCCTTTGCGCATGCGCTGTTAGAGTAATTATATCAACGATGTCACACAGGTGTGACCGAATAAGCAGTCAAGAGGCTACATAGCCTAGCGTTACCCGTTAATTCAGTCCTACAGAATCTCGCGTAAAGCAAGGATTCTGAGTGACAGAGAAGCTCTGGCGGTCATCCGTGATTCATAGAACCGTAGTTACAATCGTAACTTTCTTTCTATTTCATCCCTCCTGACGGCCAGAGGACGGTGCTGAAAGCATGGAATGACTAATAACGATGTCACAAGGAATCCTGAGCACATACCTCACTGAGGAAGCCCAGGGGACCCTTACAGAAGAACCTGGCCCAGGGGAGGAGTAGTAGCCACGTTAACCCTGTAGAATCTGGTGAACGTGTTTGGGGAAGCCCATGATGCAGTAGCACATACTGCTTCCAGTGAGACCCCTCTCAGTGCAGCCCAGGAGGCGGAAACGCTCCTGGTAGAGTGTGCCTTCACGCCGACTGGCAGGGGATGGTGCCCTGCTGCGTAGGTGTGGCAGATGACGTCCACAATCCAGTGGGAGAGGTGCTGCTTGGAAAGAGGGTAGCCCAGTCTAGGGCCCCCGTAACACACAAACAGTTGGGCTGAGTGCCGTATAGCAGCAGTAGCTGCAACATACTCCTCCAGTGCCCTCACTGGGCACAGCAATCCAGACCCCTCGTCAGGCGTAGGTTGAAAAAGTGCCAGCCGTAACGGTTGGTTACAGTGAGAGTGGGACAAGATATTGGTAAAAAGGCAATGTTTGGCCACAAGGTAACACCAGAGCCTTCAGGGCCCCACCTGAGGCATGAGGGGCTGACTGAAAAGGCATGCAACTCACCAATCCTCTTTGCTGAGGCAATAGCCAGCAGAAAGTCTGTCTTGCATGACAGCCACTTCAGGTCCACTTGTGGCAAGGGCTCGAACGGAGGGTGGCACAGAGCTTCGAGAACCAAGGGCAAGTTCCAACTTGGCGCCCGAGTAACCTTCGGCGGGTGCAACCTATGGGCACCATGTAGGAAGAGAGAGACCAGTCTATGACTGCCCACCGTACGGTCATTGATGCCGGTGTGATTAGCCGATATCGCTGCTACATAGACCTTAAGCGTCGAAAGAGAGCGACCCTTACCAAAGAGACTGGAGAAACTCCAGAATGGTGGGAACTGCACAGGAGACTGGATCCTCATTGTGATCAGAACACCATTGTGAAAACAGACGCCACCTGTTTTCGTATTGCTGACGAGTAGAAGGTGCTCTGGCGCCCAAGACGGTATGTCCGACAGGGCTTGAAACCCCAGTCAGCTGCTGTCCTGGCCCTGCAGCGGCCACATCTGAAGACGTTGAGGATTGGGGTGCCACAGCAACCGCCCCAGCTGAGACAGCAAATCCCTCCTGGTCAAAAGATACCACGGAAGGTCCCGACATAAGCTCTGCAGTAGCGGGAACCACGGTCGTGCTGGCCAATATGGGACCACCAACAGCAGTCTGTGGCCCCCCGCTAGGACTCTGTGAACGGTTGGCCAAATCGGAGAGAGGGGTGGAAAGGCATACAGAAGGACCCTTGGCCAAGGATGAGCCAGCGCATCCTGACCCAGTGCACCAGATGCCCCCGTATGAGAGTACCATAGGGGACACTGGGTTGACTCCTCTGTTGCAAACAGGTCCACCGCCGCTTGACCAAAATGGTCCCAGATCATCTGCACCACGTCGCTGTGGAGGGACCACTCTCCCGGAACAGCCCTTTAATAGGAAAGAAAATCTGCCACCTGATTGTGTCGCCCAAGTAAGTATGTTGCCCGTAGGGTGGACAGACGAGTGGAGGCCCATTCCAAGAGTACCCTGGACACACTCAGAAGCTGTGCTGACTTGGTGCCCCTTTGGTGGTTGTTGTGATAGACAACAGAGACGTTGTCTGACCGGACGAGGACATGCCTCCCTTCCAGGTGGGGTAGGAAGTGCTTAAGCGCCAAATGTACTGCACGCAGCTCCAGCACATTTATATGCCTGGAACGGTCCCTTCGGCTTTAACGGCCCTGAACCGCTCTGTGTTGCCACATAGCACCCCATCCTATGGAGCTGGCATCTGTCGTGACTACTTCCCTGTAGCACACGACCACCCCCATGGGGACACCGCTGGATAAATAAGCTTCGTCCCTCCAAGGAGTCAGGGCACAAAGACATGGCCATGTCACCGCAAGTTTGCAATGCCTGTGCAGCCTGGCGTCTAGGCGAAAACTGTGGAGCCACCTCTGCAATGGACGAAGAGACAGCAGGCCTAAGGGTACCACCCGAGTGACTGAGGTCAGTTTGCCCAGTAGTTGTAAGAAGGCAATGGAAGCTGCCTGCCCAGCTGGAACCAACCGACCAACTGGAGTATGTCGCCCACCTTTCAAATGGATGGGCAAGCAGTCATGGAGGGCGAGTCCAGAATAACTCCAAGAAAGGTGACAGTCTGCAAAGGCAGCAGGCAGCTTTTCTCTATATTGAGCTTGAGGCCCAACTGGGACACATGAGAGTGCAGGCGATTTGTGTCGCGAATAGCACAGGCCCGAGACGGGGTGCAAAGAAGCCAATCGTCCAGGTACGGCAGAACCTTCATGCCGTAGGCCTACAGGGGGGAGAGGGCTGCCCTCACACACCGAGTGAACACCCTCGGGGAAAGAGAGAGCCCGGATGAGAGTACCCGGAACTGCCAGTGACGACCTCGATATGCAAACCTGAGAAAGTGGCAAAGTTCCGTCGCAATAGGCACATAAAAATAAGCATCTGCTAGGTATATAGACGCGAATTATTCTCTCCCAATGACTGCTTGAAGGACATCTACTGTCGGGAGCATGTGGAAGGGCATTACCTTTAAATAGTGGTCGAGTCCCTTGAGATCCAAAATGTGACGAAAGCCGCCCGTCTTCTTCGGCACAAGAAAGTAAGTCAAATAAAAGCCTCTGGGTTGTCGGAGAGGGTCCACCGCCTCTATCGCACCCTTGGCCAAGAAGATCGAAAGCTCTTGTTCTAGTGCTCGGGCTTTCACCGGGTCGGAGATTACAGTCATCTTGATCCGGTGTGAGATGTGAGGCCGCCGTCGGAACTGTAGCCGGTAACCATGGGTCAGAGTGGCAACCACCCATGCGTCCCTGACGTGAGAAGCCCAGTATCTGAGCTGTTAGTGGGAGAAATATCCGCCGGCCGGCCTGGTGGCATCACCGTCTCCCTCCACGGCCCCTAGGGGCCCTAAGGGCCGTGGGGGAGCGGCGGCCAGAGCCCCTGGCCTGGACCTATCTAGCTGATTGGCGGACCGATCCACGAAAGGAACTTTGAGGTTGCTCATCAAACAGGCCCCCTCCCTCTCGGTTTTCAAATCCCGGTTAAAAACTCACTACTACTCCATTGCTTTCAATGCCAGCTGATTTGTACTGGATCGTTTGATTTATGATCTGCAATGTTTTTATGTTTTTCGTGTTGTACTTCATTGTATGTGTTGCCTGTTGCGTGTTTGTTTGTCCAGCACTTTGGTGTGGACTTGTTCCTGTTTAAAGTGCTTTATAAATAAAATGGTATGGTATGGTATGGTATGGTCTCTGCTGAGCCACGTAAGGGAAAGGACCCTGAGGCGTCCGAAAGCCGGGAACCGTCGGGGGCGCCTCGGACGTCGAGGAGGTGGAGTGGGCATCGTCCTGCTAAGGGTCAAAAGTTGCTGCCTAGTTTGTCGTGCCTGGATGGTCCGTTCGAGCGCATCCAAGGCAGTCGGACCGAACAACTCCGCTGGCACCACCGGAAGATCACGGAGGGATCTACGACACGGCTCGGCCAACGTTAACTGTGCCAACCAGACCCATCGGCGGGCCTAGACCAAGAAGGACATCACACGTCCCAATTCCCTCATCATCAGCGCAAACCCTTGAAGCGCTGCATCACTAAAGCCCACCGCAACTGTTGCACCACTGTTGCCCTGAAACGACGTGGAGAGGGCAAACAAAAGGTGTGCCAAAGAATTGCAGAGGCAACCAGCACGCTCTCTGGCATGATAGGCTCTGCAGAGCAAGTCGTCCGTGATACGACACCAAGGTCGTAGACATCGGACATCATTGCGCAAGGCCGCCTCTGGTGATACGATGAGTGAGGCAACAGCAGGCTCAATCGACGGCATGCGATCCAGGCCTGCCGCAACTGGCTCATGCATGGCCGCCAACACTCGGGCATCCGCGGAGAAGCGCGCCTGGGTCCTTGGGTCATGCCAGCAGCTTTGCAACTCCTTCAAGTACTCTGATGGAGGGATGGAAAAAGAAGGAGGGGCCTGTCCGCGCCTGAAGAAGGCACTTCCCAGGGTGGGTCCCTCTGGCTGCGGGATGTCTAGCTGCAGTTTGAGCCAGGGCCAGACGCATGACGTCCTGCATAGAACCGGCACCTGACTCACTACCTGCGCTCCTAGATGAAGAAAAAGAACCAGTCACAGAGACCGACTGTTCCTCCTCATCACCTAAAAAAATGAAAGGCAGAGGCAGCCAAGGATAAGACTTCTTCCGTAGCCAGCTCAGGCATAGGTGGGGAGGAGAGTCCAATCACCGCCACTGGCTCAACCCCCAGTTGGCGTGATTACCAAAGGGACTTCAGTTCCGCTAACTCAGCAGACAGCCGCTCCACTTTTGTGGACCCCGTTCAGACTTGGCTTGCCTCTTTCTAGGAGAGGCCGCAGGGACTGAAGCCTCAGTCCGGCGCTTTGAGCACCTGGGTACAGCTCCTACCCAGACGGCGGAAGGTCACTGCTGAGCTCGGGGCAGAGCTGGGCCAGTCGAGCCACTCTTACAGACCAAGGCATGAAGCTACAGTTCATGCAAGGGTTCTCCGACAGGGCCTCCACCAGATGGTCCCGTCCAAGGCAGGCAGGACACAGGTCGTGACCGTCATCTGCCTGGAGCACAGCCCCACAGTCTGTATAGCAGTGAGAGCCGTCCATACTCCCTACAGTGCAGTGTACACAAGTGTAGGGGAAGGAGGCCAAAATTGGGAGAGGGTGTGTGGACGCTAGCCTTCACCAATAAAAGTGAGGTGGGAGAGGGTACGCGGACGCTAGCCGTCACCAACAAAGCTCAGCCCAACCGAGAATGAGGTTGGCAAAATGAATCAGATAAATAAAATGAATTGGGAGAGGGTGCGCGGACGCTAGCCTTCACCAATAGAGAACAAGGTTGGCAAAAAAAATTAATTGGGAGAGGGTACGTGGACGCTAGCCTTCACCAATAAAAGCGAAGTGGAGTTTGCATGTTCTCTCCGTGCATGCGTGGGTTTTCTCCGGGTGCTCCGGTTTCCTCCCACAGTCCAAAAACATGCATGTTAGACTGATTGGTAACTCTAAATTGACCCTGGGTGTGAGTGAGACTGGTCCCTCTTGTAAATGAGTCCCCGTGGCTCAACGAGGCTAGCCTGTATAAATAAAGGTTGGTTGAATGAATGAATGAATGAATGAATGAAGTGGGAGAGGGTGTGCAGACGCTAGCCTTCACCAACAGAAGCTCAGCCCAACCGAATAAGAGGTTGGTAAAATGAATCGGGCAAAGTAATGAATTTGGGAGAGGGAGTGCGAATGCTAGCCGTCACCAACAAAAAACAAGGCCAAACTCCACAGAGCCTAGCACCGCTAGCTCAAACCAACCGTTTGAGGTTAGTGAAAAAGTGAATTGGGAGCGGGTGCGCTAACGCTAGCCTTCACCAATAACAAACAGGGCCAAGAAAATTAAGGAAACTAGCACCGCTAGTTCAGAACCATACAGTACAAGGTTGGCGACAAGTGAATTGGGAGCGGGTGCCAACGCTAGCCTTCACCAACAAAAACAAGGCCAAACTCAAAGAGACTAGCACCGCTAGCTCAACCAACCGAATAGGTTATGGAAGGAGCGCAAACGCATGCCTTCTCAAAGCAAACAACACCAGAACACAGCTGGCTACACAACAAACTTCGGTAGAAATGTTTATTAATAGGTTATGGAAGGTGCGTGAACGCTCGCCTTCTCAAAGTAAACAACACCAGAACACAGCTGGCTACACAATAAAGTAGAGTAATACTTACCCACATGTCGACCTCACGTGGAAATTGCCTCCTAAAGCGGACAGAGCCACAACAATGGCAACAAAAACCGCAGTCAAGGCAAAATAAAGACTACTTACGTGACCACACGGTAGTCTCCTCCGAGGTGGACGGAGCCGCCACAAGCGGCGGAGCCGCGAATAAGTAAAGTGTACTCACCAGTGTTGAACCACTTCAGTAACACTGTGGTTTGGAAGAGGGGCAATAGCCACTGTAGCCCCACTGAGATACCTTAGTAAAGGTGAAACCGTCGCAGCCCACAGAGAGTGAACACACTGCTCCGGCCAACAGGCAGGTGGGCCTCCAACGACGGTGCGGAAGAAAATCCAAAGGCCTGTAGCCTTGGATAGAACACGCGAGAGAAGAAAAAAGGACTGAATTAACGGATAACGCCAGGCTATGTAGCCTCTTGATTGCTTATCCGGTCACACCTGTGTGACATCGTTGATATAATTACTCGAACAGCGCATGCGCGAAGGGAATATTCCGTGCTTTCAGCAACGCCCTCTGGCGGTCAGGAGGGATGAAATATAACATTTTTTTTACTGTGAAAATATTTCTAAACAAAGTTAATTCCAAAAAGTATTAAAAAAAAAAATAAAAAACCTATCTGATAATGAGCTGAACATTTTGGATATGAATCGCTAAAATCGTATATCTATATTTTTATTTTATTTATTTTTGCAACAAAAACAAAAAAACAGAAGAAAAGAACTGCACAACAATAATATGAAAGTTGACTCAGCGTTCAATCAATTATACACAAGTTAAANTATTGTTTTATTATTATCTAAATAATCTTTTTTTTAAATCATAATCTTATTAACTTGTTTTTTTTTAATCTCTTTTGTTTTTTATTTCCAGTCTGTGACAGAGGTAAATCCACCTGCAGCTAAGTGATGACTGAACTGAACTCTGAACTGTTCCCACAGTCCCACCTGTCCCACCAAGAAGAAGTTGTGAGTACAGTAATGAGGACAAATACAGCCACACTGCTGCTACTGAACAAAAACTTGATTAGTTAGATTGTAAACAGTCTGTTGCTGCTTATTGTTCTGGTTCTGACTGTTATTGCATTTATTAAGATTTTTATTATTGTTCATATAGTTTATTTATTGTAGAGTGCTGTTTATTTAAAATATCATCCAAATGGGTCACTTTTATTTATTACTACAATACAATACAAACATATTTTTGGCATATTTTCAAAATAAACATTTTGTAAGTCTTTATTTTGTAAAAAAAAAAAAAATTGTACCGAAAATAAACCGAACCGAGCTCTCCTTGTAGTTGAACCGAACCGAAATGTGATTTAGTGTACCGTTACACCCCTATACCATACCATACCAGCTTTATTTATAGAGCACTTTAAACACCCACAGGACCAAAGTACAGTACTGTACAGTACTGTATTTTACCAAGCACTTAACCTATCCTAACACAGTACCCTACATAATTATCAAAAAACACATACATTTAGGAGCCATAATGAAGGGAAAAAAGAGTTAATTACTGGGATGCTGTGGTTAAGCCATCCGTCCCTCCTCCGTATTCTCTATTGCGTTTACAATGTAAAACCGTCGTAAAACCGGAAACTGCGTAACTCTGCTTTTCAAAATAAATTTCCAACAACAACAAAAAATGTATATATATATATATATATATATATATATATATATATATATATATATATATATATATATATATATATATATATATATATATATATATATATATATATATATATATATATATATATATATATATATATATATATATATATATATATATATATATATATATATATATATATATATATATATATATATATATATATATATATATATATATATATATATATATATATATATATATATATATATATATATATATATATATATATATATATATATATATATATATATATACATATATATATATATATATATATATATATATATATATATATATATATATATATATATATATATATATATATATATATATATATATATATATATATATATATATATATATATATATATATATATATATATATATATATATATATATATATATATATATATATATATATATATATATATATATATATATATATATATATATATATATATATATATATATATATATATATATATATATATATATATATATATATACACATGTATATAAAAAAATTAAATGGGAGATGTGCCGTAACCGTGAAACGTCGTAAGTTGAGGACTACCTGTATCTTTAAGCAACATAAGTCTGAGTGGACTAGCATTTTATTCAATAGCATGGTATCATTTAATTTTATTAAGAGCAACAACTACAGCTGGGAACTTGCCAAAAAGCATGGCAGGTGATAATGTTTTTGTTTGTCTCTGTCTGTTAGGAAAATATCTCACTAACCACTGGGTGGATCTCATTCAAACTTGCAGAGAAATAATTCGATGTACTTCAACCGAATAACTTTTGAACTCAACTTGATTCAAGATGGCTGCCACAGCTAAGTGACTTTTAAAAACTTTAAAATGGTTGTACAGTAGTCCCTCGCTACTTTCTTCATGGCGGACTCGCTCCATCGCTTTTTTCAAAATAAGATTGGACACAATAGGCTATATGCCACGGACTTCCGTTCCATCACTTCCGCATTCTTCACCCGTAAGACGCACTTCCGGTTTGCAGTCAACACGGTGTTAGCGATGGCGTTCTTCACGAGATCTCTGCAGGACTTGCCGACAGTCACTGTTAATAATGTCTACAGAATAATTCAGACCTTCTCTAAAGCGCCCACATTAAGAAGGATAAAGGATTTAAGCTTTGTGTCCAACTACATAAATAAATATGAAGGTAAGTCGGTATTTGTTTTCAGTTCACCAAACTACCTCGTAGGCTAACACAGCTAACATAGTTAGCCTTGCTAATCTGTTGAGTAAACGTGTTTTGTCTGTACAATGTTTTCTTATTAACACAAATGTTAGTTTCAAACAAGGAGGCAGGAGATTTAGAGCAGATTTAGAAACAAAAGTTATTTTAATTCAAGTTTGTTTACAAAAGTTGAGCTGAAGTCAAACCTGTTAAATCACTGTTTGTAGCAGGCCTTAATAAGAGATGTTTTCTTTCACTGCACAGGACACGGCAGGTGTTGGTGATGATGAGGGAACCCCTGGTCCATCCTAGATGTTTGTGAGACGTGGGAAGACACCACCGCTACAGCTCAAACATGAGGGAAGCAGTGAGGAGCTGAGATTGGATCCAAACAACAACAAACAAGTTTTTCCACTGAGGCACTGTAATCTGACTGATTACATGTTTTTAAATCTCCAAAAGCAGTCGAGGAAGCTGGGAGTTAGTCAGAAGATGTAATAATAATAATATAATTTAAACAGTGTTTAAATATTGTGCCTCATTTAGCTTGACTCATACGTTTTGTACAGTAATGTAACATTATCATCAAATTTCTTTTTAATAAAATGGCTAAAACGACTCTAAGCCTGTCTTAAACCAAAATACAGTACACATTTTTTTTGGGTGATAACACATCAATGAAGACAAAAGTCAGAATGTTTTGAACATTTTATTTTCTTACAAGTAGTAAGTAGTGTGACTGTAGTGTCAGGGTAGTCCTTGAAGTCTGCAGGTAGATTTTTATGTATCTGCTCTTCAGGTAGAGCCGAGTACTGTCAATACAAAGTTGCTGTGAAAATCCGTCTGACCGTGGACTGATGGACACCGTACGGGTCAGCAAGGTCCCGTTGCTTTGATCCAAGGTCAAGGTCATTTAAGAACAGGAAGAACTCAACGGGCTGCAGGGTATGAGTTGACGGGGTGGTGTGGTTAAATAATCAATAAATAACACTGAACAACTGGTAATAACTAATAATTAAATCTCAATGTCACTACAGTACTTGTGCAATAACTTGTCACACAACCTGTGTAATGTTGATTATGTGCATACATATATATGCACATAAAGTTTTAATATATATATATATATATACATATAATTATATATTATTATATATACTGTATGTGTATATATTTATATATATATATATATATATATATATATATTTAAAACTTTATGTGCATGTTAGCTTATATTACTAGCTTGAAATACTTGCAGTAGTTAATTCAAATTCATCCTGCTGCATTGTTATATCCGTCTCTCTTCAGGACTTTGTGAATATTATAATTACTTTTTCACTGTGCATGCTTTTAGTATACGTACAGTAGTTTGTTCTTTGATTTTTAGCAAGTCAAATCTGCTCTTCTCATCCTGAGCACTTCATTGTACTGTTAACTCTGTGTTAACCTGTATAAGACAAATAAACACAAGTTGAACTTGATGGGGAGTTCCTCTCAGTTCTTGGTGAACACCGACCATGAATGGCAGAGCAGTCATGGACCAGCAGGAACACATCAGGAGGTCAGATGATGCAAAGCTGGAAAAAAAACCACCAAGTGTTCATATTTACCTACAAGTAAAAAACCAAACGGAGAACTCTTTATGAGAGTTATGCTTTAAAATAAATAATTACATCTCAGGAAATAAAAGTTTAATTGAAGTGAAACAGTTCTGGTTTCATATTAAAGGAAACAGCAGAGAATATTTCAGAGGTGTAACAGCCCTGAAGTTACTAAGAGTTTACAAACATATTTACAAATTAGAAAACATATGTTAAAATCGGAATATTATTTTAAAAGTATGTAGTTACAAACTTTTATTAAATCACTCATCATGACTCCAACATTAAATCTACAAGTGCAGGGTGTGGAATCGAGTCATATTCATGTTTCTTACTGAGCTGCAGCTGCTGTGTTCTCCTCCTCCTCGCTGTCTTCTCTGCTTCTCTGCCAAAGCCCCGGTCATGGAAGTGGAAGGGACACTCGAACAATGCAGGTACAGCTCATTTTTAACCACTGTTTGATGCTGGCTCTTGAATATTCTGAGGTTTAAAACGCCAGCTACAACCGAGTGTTAGCTTTAAGGCTAACTCGGTTAGCCACGAACTCTGGCATTAAAATATAAAAAACTAAGCGCTCTATTGTACCTGCTATTCACTGGACACAACGGCACACAACAAATCTCTCTTGTTGTACCAGTAGCTCGCAGATAATTTATCTTTTGTGTCTTTTACATGGTCTAGTTCTAGAAGCTACCGCTAAAAACAACTGCTGTCGACCAGAACCGGAAGTGAAGCCTACGGGTCACATTTTAACGGAAGTACGTCACCACTACCCGTGGCATATAGGCTATTTGCTGACTGACAGATGAGCGGCACAATTGGAAGGGAATTTTTATTTAAAATAAATTATTTAAATTATTTAGCACCTCCTGCACCTTTGTGCAGCCCATGCTGCAAGATAAGCTTCCTCCTGCAGCTGCTCAGCTGTTCTCCATGTGGAGCAGCGAAGTGGGCGTGGCCAAGAGCGCTTGCAAGTGGCAAAGAGCAGAAAAGGCAGGGAGCTGAAATCACTGACATTCTGAGCTCTTTTAGAGCTTTTAGAGTTTAGAAACACTGTTTAGAATATTGCAAGAGTGTGGGAAGTGTTTAAAGGTATTGTGACATGATTTTGTAAATTTGAATATTTGTCAGAACATATATATCTTATATCATTGAGCTCTGGTCGTTTTTGCATAATAAATTATAAATATATTAAAATTTCATTCCAATTTATGGTAATTTTTTACCATAAATTCTCTGGGACACGCCCCGTGAATTAATGCAAATCTTCATGTGACGTACACGTGGGCACTGGGCATAAGGCGGAGCCTGGCTTGCCCCTTTGTTTGGTGAAAGATCGACTCTTTTTTTTTTTGGTGTAACTTGAAAAATGCTGTCACGTTGTAGCGCATTTGGGTGTTCTAATATCAGCAGTGAACAAGTGAGCCTTCACAAATTCCCAAAAGATGAGAAACTTTGCCTAGAATGGAAGTACAGAGAACTTGTGACCGATGGGTTCCTACTGAGAGTCCTATGTCTGCAGCGACCATCTTACTGCCTATCAGGTACGAGCTGTTGTTTGTTTTTATTTGGGGAGAGTCTATTAATGAGAGTTTTGGATGATTTACTGTTTAAAAAAGATATATGTCAGACGTGAGGTCTATCTGCCGACATCTGCTTGCTAACAGACATTAGCATAGATCCGAGTCAACACGGAGTGCTATTTAGGTATTTTTAAATTATGTCGGCGCAATCAGGTACGATCTGTTGTTTGTTTTTATTTGGGGAGAGTCTATTAATGAGAGTTTTGGATGATTTACTGTCTTAAAATGATAGATCTCAAACGCAATCGGACATGCTCAAAGCCACGAAGCTCCCTGCACGTTTTTTTAAAGCTGAATCGTAAAAGTTAATAAGTTTTCCATTAATAGAGTATACAATAAAATGATTTGAGCAAGATTAAAACTTCTACTGCTTATATTGACCTTCCAAAACTGAAGACAAATCGCTTAGATCAACACTAGAAATGCTGCACTCGTCTGAGTCGACATGCTCCGCCATTATTATTTACATGCGCGTTGAGCAGCGGCTCCCCACGTGTACGTCAAATGACGGTTTTGCGGAATGCACGGAATTTTAGGGGCGTGTCCCAGAGAAATGACTACCATAACTTGGAATAAAAATTTAATATATTTATAATTTATTATGCAAAAACGACCAGAGCTCAATGATATAAGATATATATGTTCTGACAAATATTCAAATTTACAAAATCATGTCACAATCCCTTTAAAATGCTTTTATTTTTATTATATTATATTATTTATTTATTTATATATAAATAATAAAATAAACAACTACTTACTACTTGTACTACTATCCCTACTTTTCGTTTTTTCACTTATCGCGGTTCTTCGGGGTGTGGATCCCCTGTGATAAACGAGGCACTACTGTAATGCAGTCAGTTTTACACACTGGGCTAAGAAATGAGGTGGTAGTGGAGAGTGATCCCAAACACATATTCTGAGATCTAACAGAACCCACAACGCCTTAGATTAAAACCGAGTCATCAACTTATCAGAGTCAACTTTGTGTGTTATCAAATTAGCTCAGGACCCACTGGATGAATTTTAAAGAAACTCTGAGGATATGAACACTAGATGTGCGTCTTTTGTATTGTTTTGCACAATTACGGTAGTGTTGCGCGTATTTATTGTAGCATATTTCTTAGTTTATATCTTAGATCCTTATTACAATTTATATTTTTGCTGTTGTTGGATGTAACTGGTACCTTGTGTACACAATTCCGTTCCACCTCATGTATCACATGTGATGTGAATGACAATAAAGAACCTTGAACTTTTGGAACCAATAAAATTCAATATGGCCGCCACAGCCCACTGACATTACAGAAAAGGCTACATTTTTGTCTGTTTCATAGATATTGAGCTAAAATTTGTTGCTGTAGCAAAGTGTCATTTACAACACGTACTCCGAGTATAACATCTCGTAGTAGCACACAACATTGTGCATGGCTATTTTCAAGGTTTGACCAGAACGACTACTACTCCATCTTTTAATAACATTAGATGACCTTAGTCTTGAACTCTGGCATAAAAGGTGGAGGTTCCTCCCCGTCCTTACGAGGCAGTGATAGAAAATAAAAAGTTGGTGGGAGAAACAGTTCGAGTAGGAAGTCACTAAAGATTCAACATCTTAAGTGTCTTCTACAGTTTATTAGAACTTTGTGTCGCATGTGGACCTCAGGTTTATTGGTACCAACCACCAAGAAGGCCACGTCGAGGTTTAGCAGACCTCTGTGTGTTTTTAAGCCAAATAAAGTTTTATTTGTTTCAGTTTTTAATTATAGTTCATAATGAGTGTATTAAATAAACAAGTCCCAACAGTGACATAATTAATAATACAAAACCTGTATGGCTGAAATTACTACCAGTAAATAATTCATACCTCGTCTACTAAAACCCCACATTACTGTGTGAATGTTTAAGAAGCATTCACTCTATTTTGATCCATTTTTCTTCGGCTTGTTTCTCATTCCACATTTTTTGTGCTATTTCAACAAATCATAAATCAAAAACGTTCAGCTCTTTCAGGAAAAGCCTTTTCTGACATTTTTTCCCCTCATAGAAAATGAACTGAGCTCATTTTACATCCTTCAAATCTTTAGATGCGTTTACAACTTTTTACTGCTACGTTCACATTTTGTTCTGGTTCAGCTTCTTTCAGCTTCCTTCTGCAAATTTAAACATTTTCAGCTAATTTCAGCTGTTTTTTCAGCTGTTTTACGCTCCTCTCAGAATCTTTCTGCTAACAACAACATTCTTGTGCTTTTTCTAACTTCTTTCTGCTAATTTCGTATTGTTATGCTCCTTTCGGCTTATTTCTGCAAGTTTAAGCTTTTTTTCTGATATTTCAGCTGTTGTATGCAAATTTTTGCTTGCTCAGCTAATTCCACTTTTGCAATAATTTAAACTTTTCAGCCTAGTTCAGCAAAAATGTGCTCTCTCCACTTCCGTTTAGTAAATTAAGCTTGTTTCTACTTTTTAGCTACTTTTCAGCCATTTTCGTTGTGGTTGTTGTTTTTCTGCTAATTTCAGCTTTTTTTTTCAGATAATTTCCACTTTTTGATGCTCATGTCTGCTTCTTTCAGCCTAACTGATCAAATGTGAGTTATTTTTGCTTTTTTCAAGCTTTTTCAAACTTTTCAGCTAGTTTTTTTTTTCTTTTTTTTTTTTGTTGCTAATTTCAGCTGCTTTCAGATAAATTTAAAAGTTTTCATGATCATTTCTGCTACTTAGCCAAATTAACTTTTTACACTAATTTAGGGATGGGGCCGATCCGATCCAGTATCGGTATCGGTATCCGATACCAGCATTATTTAAGTATCGGGTATCGGATCAAACCTGCCGATACTTTTCCGATCCAGCTTCAAAGAGCACTTGTGTTCAATCACATTCTGTGACTGCCCTTCTTAACATTGTGTGAGATAAACCCAATGAAGGTACTCTTAAGCCTCCCTATTGTAAGGCTTACGAGTGTCTTCATTGGGTTTATCTCACACAATGTTAAAATGAATAGTTTGGGTGCAAAAGTTCCATTATACAGAGTCAAATACCTGAACAGTATCGGATCGGGAAAGTATCGGTATCGGTCGATACTGAGTTAATAAGTATCGGTATCGGATCGGAAGTGAGAAATGTGGATCGGTGCATCCCTACACTAATTTCAGCTTCTTTCAGCTTTTTTCCGGCAAGATTCAGCTTTTTCTGCTCTTTCAGCTACCAGTTAGCTCTTGTGATGTAGATTTTAGCTCTTTCTGCTTCCTTCTGGTAATTTGTTTCGTTCTGCCTTTTCAGCTAATTTTCTATTTTGCCAATTTCAGCTTTTTTGTAGGTAATTTCCTAAATTCTTTCTCATTTCTGATTATTTAGACTTAATTCAGCAAAAAAAGTGTCATTTCTGCTTTCTTCTGCTAATTTAGACTTGTTCTTTCATTTCAGCTACATTTCAAAACGTTTTCAGCTAATTTCAGCCGTTTTTCAGCAAGTTCTTCCGCAACAAGCATTCACACTGCATTTTCACAGGGAATTCAATTTATCTTGTTTTAATACGATTTTGATTTAATTGTGGCTTTGCACATTTTTTGTTTTGTTTTGCACAGGTTAATGTGTTCCCATAGAAAATCACGCTTCATGAAATGCACAAAAAATAAAATGAAATAAAACATGCGGGACAAAAATACTGTTGTGGTTGTCTTTAGTTTGTATACACCTTCAAATGTTTGTTTTGCTTTAATTAGTCGCTGCGCGCAGTAATTAAAAGCACACGTAATCACATCACATCGAGTTTTCCCTGCAGGCGACAACATAGATGTTACATTAAGAGCAGAGCTGCACAGAGGCTCCTAAAACCACAAACCTTCATTGATTTCCTGGTAAACTGATTTGTTTCTCTCCAAGTATTTTTTTTATGTTTAGGTGGAGGGAAGTGGTGCAGATGTACTCCTTGGTGATCTCTCTGTACATACAAGGCCATTTTTATTTTACACTTACCGGTAGTTTTTATAGAGAATTCAACAAGTGGTGAAAGTGTCAGCTTATAAAGCCGCACCGTTTCTTGGCCTGTGCATAAAGTTTAGAGAAAGGAGACAACTTAGGAATGTTTTTTTCAATTATGCATACTCTGTTGAGATCTTAATAAATGTGGATTTTTTATTTTTTTATTTAACAGCACTTTGAAACTACTCTCTTTGGAATCAACTTGTGAATTCATAGATTGCACTTTTAAAGGACGTCTGCAGCACCCAGCCTGACACAACACAAACCATGTTTACATCAACACGCAACACTTCATAAAAAAAAAAAAGAGTTTTCCCTGATGGCAGTGGCCTCTGTCTGCAGGATAATGTCTCAATTTACACAGAAAAAATTCATCAAGAAGAGTTTGATCAACAAAACAACATTGAAGGATGAATGTGCAATGATTTTTATTTATTTAAATTAGCTTAAATAAATCTCATCTCAGCACTAGTTTCTGCCATCATACTTTTATTTTGAAAGAATTATGAAGTGGAAACTATGATCCCAAGTGTGCTCAGCTTTACAGTCCAAACACATGCACCATCTAACCACGTGCTGATCCACCGTACTGGTGAAAATGAATACATATAATAGATCCCCAGCTAGCAGGATTAGCAGCAGCACATTTCTCTGCACCTGAAGCTTCTCGCGTCATTAAAGGATTTTTTTTTTCTACTGCAGGATTCACTGCGAGACTAAACCATGTGGACACGATCAGTTTTAATTCAATTCAATTTCAGTTTATTTATACAACACCAAGTCACAACAGAAGTCGTCTCAAGGCACTGAACAGAAACATTCATATTTAAAAATAATAATTTAACATAATTTATCTGAGGAGCAGACTGCTTTGAGTTTAACTCCATCACAGAACTCTAATCAAGCATGAAGGCGACAGAGGAAAGGAAAAACTCCTAACGAGGAAGAAACTTTTAGCAGAGCCAGAATTGGGACAAGCGGCCATTCTGCTTCGACCAGCTGGGTTTGGTAGGAACAGATACACAATGGCAGGTCAAGAATCACATGTTAAGATAGAAATAGTATCAAATGAAAACTATTCAATTTAACAATTTATTTAAAGAAATGAGGCCAATTTGTCCTCCAGTAGTCTAAGTCTATAGCAGCATAACAAGCAAACCCTAACTATAGGGTTTATCAAAAAGGAAAGTCTTAATCCCAGTCTTCAAACTGGACAATGTGTCAGCCTCATGGACAGAAACTGGAAGTTGGTTCCACAAGAGAGGAGCCTGATAACTGAAAGATCTTCCTCCCATTCTGCTTTTGGAAACTCTAGGAACCACAAGTAAAGCTGCAGTCTGAAAGCAAAGTGCTCCGTTTGGAAAATATGGAACAATAAGATCTAGAAAATCAGATGGAGCAAGGTTGTTGAGGGCTTTGTAGGTTAGAAGTAAGATTTTGAATTCAATTCTGGATTTGACAGGGAGCTAATGGAGAGAAGCTAAAACTGGAGAGAGATGATCTCTCCCACCAACTCCAGTTAAGACTCTGGCAGCAGAATTTTGGATCAACTGAAGACGTTTTAAAGATGTTTTTGGACACCAGATAATAAACCATTGCAATAGTCCAGTCTAGACATGACAAATGCATGAACCAGTTTTTCTGCATCATTTTTAGATAAGATGTTTCTAATTTTAGAGATATAGCGCAGGTGGAAGAAGGTACTAGTTCTAGTAATGTTTTTAATGTGGGGGATAAATAATAATAATAATAATAATAATAATAATAATAATAATAATAATAATAATAATAATAATAATAATAATGAATTTAATTTATAATGCACTTTTCATTAATGAAAATATCAAAGTGCTAATAAAAGACATGACTAGAGCTGGAGGCCAAATTAATGTCATCCAAGGAGGGTGAAATTTTTATTCCCAAGGTGCTCAGATCTGAAAACTAAAACCTCAGTCTTGTCTTTATTCAAAAGCAAAACATTTAGGGTCATCCAGGTTTTTATGTCTTCAAGACTGCTTGTAGTCCGAGTAGCTGATTGGATTCCTTGGGTTTCATGGACAAATATAACTGTATCATCAGCAAAACAATGAAAATGTATCCCATGCTGATTAATAACATCACCTAATGGAAGTACTGTATATACAAGGTAAAGAGCATTGTTCCAAACACTGAACCTTGAGGAACACCATGACTAACTTTGGTGTACAATGAAGATTCATAATTTACATTTACAAATTGGAATCTATCAGACAGATGTGATTTAAACCAATTTAGAGAAGTTTTAAGCAAAAACATGAACCATCATATATCATAAAGCAGCAGCTGAGATTAGCGCTCATTAAACTGATTTTCAACTCGGACACTTGTTGTGCTATATTAATTAGATAATTAACTAAATGTGCTGCGAGAAGCATGAATTGCTGTCTTGTGTTTGTAGATGTGACAAGGAAATACAAGACTGAATGGCAACTGGTTGTTTGTGATAATCTTCAAATTTGCCAAAGAAAATTTAAATAACTACCTACAAATTCAGCTTTTTTATGCTTAAAATACCCATCTGAACTGCGAAAGGTCATACTGACCTTGAGGCCGTTTAGATTTAAATTCAATGACTGATCTGCAGAATGCGATGGACAAATAAATCTAATTTATAACGGTACTACTGTCAACCATTAACAGGCCGTCAGAGGGCCGTGTCTTTACAGTAAGGGGTGTTTTGGTACCAGTCATAATTGGCTCACCCAGTTTTGTCTTTACGCTCCTGCCCCATGTTCTTTTCTGCATTTGTCTTTTTCTCTCCCTCGTTCGTCTCCGTTTTGTCCGTCTTCACTGCCGCTTTCCTGGGAGCTGCAGGAAAAACAAATAAAAGCGAAGGTGAGGTGTGGAGCAAGGGGGTTGATAACAGAAAACATTGTGCTATTCTGATGAAAGCAATTCAGGTATTTTTTTTAATGCAAATTCCAGCTCACCAAAGAAACTGCTGATTGGGGGTTTCTTGGCCGGCTCCTTATCTTTCTGCGCCTTTGCCTCTTTCTGCTTTTTATCAACCGTTTGACTTTTTGGGCTCCCTGTGTCTCGCGTGTCCTTTTCAACCACCTCCTC
This sequence comes from Garcialebias charrua, assembly GCA_038048925.1. Lineage (NCBI taxonomy): Eukaryota > Metazoa > Chordata > Actinopteri > Cyprinodontiformes > Rivulidae > Garcialebias > Garcialebias charrua. The sequence goes on along the minus strand of JBBPBX010011291.1, from coordinate 24,004 downwards.
TTTGGCAACGGCGGGCCCTTTCTCATCATCAGTCTTCTCCTTTGCTTCATTTTTCTTTCCCGCCCCCTCAGCTTTCTTTTCTTTCTCATCCGAGCTCTCCTTTTCTACCTGCTCCTCCTCCTCCTTGGCCTTCTCCGCTTCTCCTTTCTTTTTGTTCTCCACCTCCTCATCTGGTCCGTTAGCCTCGGTCGCTGCCTTTTCAACCCTTTCTTCCTCTGCTCCCTCCTCCATGGGTTCCTCGGTGTTCCCTGCACAGGGGAGAACAGAAAGAGAGTGGAGTCATTGAAGACATAAATGCCAGCAGGTTTAGTGAGGGCAACCATTTTTTTATTTTTTTTGGCTGAGGCCATGTTTGAAGCTGCTTTCAACACAACAGTCTTCTTCAATAAATGCCGCAGGTGATATTTCTGAGCTTTTCCTTTTCATCCGAGACAGCCAGGTAGGAGGGAAATTACTATTGACAAACTTGTAGCACAAAAGTCCCAGCAGACAGAGGAGGTCATGAAACCGGCTGGGTGAGGAGCTACACGTGAACATTTTGTTTTTTCATACGCACATTAAATTAAATGCTGATTCTAACAGTCCAAATCATTTTTACCGTATTTTCTGGACAGGGTATATACAGTACAGAAATTCTCAAGTTAAATTTAATAACTTTTAATAACTTTTTAATACCATCACAATATTTTGCTGCACCGCCCCGGCAAAATGCAGCTAATTTGACCATTAAAGTGCATTTATTAAGAAAATGATAGAAAGAAACACACCTCTTCTATAATTTCGAGCTAACAAATAAAGAAAGAAACACACCTCTGCTATAATTTCGAGCTAACAAATAATTGTTTAGGTAATTTTCTTGTTAAATGTCAGCGAAACGAGCCGCGCTCCTTTTTCCTGTTTCTCACCACTGAGCGATCACGGTGCACACAGGCTTTAAATAAAGCCGATTTAACCATTAAAGTGCATTTATTAAGAAAACGTTAGACTGAGACACACCTTTGCTATAATTTCGAGCTAACAAACAATTGTTTAGGTACATTTCTTGTTAAATGTCGGAGGAAAAGCCGCACTCCTCTTTCCTGTTTCTTTTCACAGACATGTGCCTCGCCTCAACCAACTGTAGGTGCGCGCACACTGACCAACGATATGACGTAATTGTTTTAGCTAAGGTCAGAGTCAGAGTCAGAGAGTCTTTATTGTCATTTGCACCGCATGTGGTACATGTGATGAAATGAGATTATGTACACAGGGTCCCAGTTACATTCAACAACAAAATGTAAGAGAAAAACAGTAATAACATCTAGGATTAACTAAGAAAAACATCAACTAGAAATACACTAAGCACTAATGTAATAGAAAAACAAAATCATTACAAACAGACAGCCGCACGAACATGAGTCTATATGAGCAAATGGTCACAGATGAACACAGCAACAAGAAAACAGATCAGCATCAGCATGATGTGATATTTTGCAGTGTTTATTCTTATTATTTATTTATTCATGAGTCTAACAGCCTCAGGGTAGAAGCTGTTCCTCAGTCTAGTGGTTCTACACTTAATGCTCCTCAACCTCCTTCCTGAGGGGAGTGGGGCAAAAAGTGTGTGTGCTGGGTGAGTGAGGTCTTTCATGATGCAGGTGGCTCTTTTCCTGCATCTGGAGGTGTAGATGTCTGTGATGGTGGGGAGACTGACTCCAACATCTTCTGTGCAGCCTTCACCACTCTCTGTAGAGCTTTCCTCTCTTCAACTGTGCAGCCTCCATGCCACACGTTGATGCTGGAGCACAGGATGCTCTCCACTGCACACCTGTAGAAGGAGGTGAGGACTGGGCTGCTCAGACCAGCTCGTCTCAGCCGTCTGAGGAAGTAGAGTCTCTGATGACCTTTCTTGATCAGGCTGGTGGTGTTGTTGCTCCAGCTGAGGTTATCATTCAAGTGTACACCCAAGTATTTGTAGCTGGAGACCACTTCCACTGCAGATCCACTTATGTTCAGTGGGTGTGTTTGTTCCTTCTGAAGTCCACAATCATCTCCTTTGTCTTCTTCACATTTATGTGAAGGTTATTGTCTTTGCACCAGCTCTCCAGGTGTTCCACCTCCTGCCTGTAGCTGGACTCATCATTGTTCGTGATGCAGCCCACCACAGCTGTATCATCTGCAAACTTTACAATATGACAGCCTGGATGGGTGGCTGCACAATCATGTGTGAGCAGAGTGAACAGAAGAGGGCTTAACACACATCCTTGAGGAGAGCCAGTGCTGAGGGTTATGGTGGAGGAGGAGAAGTTGTGGATCTTCACGGACTGAGGTCTGTTTGTTAAGAAGTCTGCGACCCAGTTACAAATGGAGGGGCTTAGTCCAAGTGTAAATAGTTTGTCCATCAGAGTTTGGGGGATCATGGTGTTGAAGGCAGACGTGAAGTCCACAAAGAGCATACGGACGTACTCGGAGCATAGAATTAGAAAAGATAAATGAATTCACAGACCATATTTTTAGACGACAGAACGAGAAAAATATAATTCTGTATGTTTAAAAAAAATGTAATACCTCGTCAGATGAAATTTATTACTTTTTAATAATTTTTAATGGCCTTAATTTGTGTTAATTTCATTTACTACCTTTTAATACATTTTACAACCCCGCGGATACCCTGCTGGAATATAGGTTGCACCGGAAATAGGTCGCTTTGGTTAATTATTGCCAAAAATTTGGAAAAATACATAAATGGGTCGCACCTAAATATAGGTCGCACCTACGTCACATCCTATAGCAGCGAACAGACCTGCATGTACCGGTATTTTAATTTTAGCAGGATAAACACCTAAAAAAATATATTTGTTAGCTGACATTATTGTAAGAGGTATAAATAGGTCGCACCTAAATATAGGTCGCAGGGCATGCAAAATAGACAAAAAGCCGCGACCTATATTCCAGAAAATACGGTACTTGACACCATTCGATTTGCTACAAAAATACAAAAGCAGACAGAAAAGCTTAAATATTTATTTTGAAAATATTTTATTAATACTTTCAGATTTTAAGAACTCATTTGAAGTTACTGACCTAAATTAGCACCTTCTGGTGCAGCATTTTATGATCTTCATGCATCAACTTTCCAGTTCAGGAGTTTACTTACACAACGAAAGGTAGGAAGTAAATGTCATCTAAACTGTTTGTAGCCCTCCGAGCTAAAACTGGACTCAATCTGGCATAAAAGTTAAGATTTGTTGACATTTAAAGAGTCTATATTCGTAACATGGGTTCTTAAAAACAAATCAAACAAGAAATAAAAATGAGGCAAACTTTTAAGTTTGCTCATTTCATGTCAATAGATACCTTTGAATTTTATGAACTATTTAATTCAATTTTCAATTCAGTTTATTTATATAGCACCATATCACAACGAAGTCGTCTCAGGGCACTTTACAGAAACATTCACATGCAGAGAAAAGCCGATTAGTAAAGTTCTGTATCTAAGGAAGCAGCAGACATGTTGAATCTTCACTTCGTCGCCGTCTCCCATCCTGAGCAACTATTGGAGAAATGTGTTCCTCGTTTTGTATCTGTAGCTCAGGAAATGAGAATAAATGTACTGGTAGTTCCTTCAGCCTGTGCTTTATAGGTGCATCTAAAAAAAAATTTAGAATATTGTGAAAAAGTTCCAATTTATTTTAGCATTCATTTCTGAAAGTGAAACTCAAATATTAGAGTTGTTGCACACAGAGTGAACTATTTCAAACCTTTATTTCTTGTCATTTTGAGGATTATGGCTTATAGATAAAGACTAAATAAAATAAAATTTAGCGTCTCAGGAAAGTATTGTGAAGAGGTTCAATATTGTAAACTCCTGGTGTCTCTTCGAAATCAGCTGATTTTACTCTCGACATGAGCTACAAATGTCTCATTCCTCAAGTTGAGCCACTCCTGAACCAGAGACAGTCAGAAGTGTCTTGCCTGCTGAGGAGACAAAGAGCTGGACTCAGTGGTCCGATGTCCTCTTTTCAGATTAAAGTATATTTTCATGTCATTTGGAAATCAAGGTCCCAGAGTCTGGAGGAAGAGTGGAGAGGTCCAGAATCCACGCTGCCTGAAGTCCAGAGTGAAGTTTCCACAGTCAGTGATGGTTTGGGGCCATGTCTTCTGCTGGTGAAACTTCAGAGACTTCATGCTTCCTTCTGCTGACGAGCTTCATGGAGATGCCGGTTTCATTTTCCAGCAGGACTCGACTCCACACTGACTAAGGTACCAAAAGCTGGCTGTGGAATATTCACATTTTCTGAGACACTGTTTGAGTTTTTCCATTATCTGTACGCCATAATCCTCAAAATTATGTGTGAGTTTCACTTTATGAAACGACTGACAAAATAATTTTAACATTTTCACGATACTCTAATTTTTTTGAGCTGCACCTGTAGATTCATTTGTAGCTCCGAACTCCTAACTTAACTCCTAACTGAGAGAGCTGCCTGTGATGAAACTATGACGTTATTGCTACATTAAAATAGTCACTTAAGGAAACAAATGTACAGTATATACTGTTTTGTGTTTTCTAACAAACAACAAATCTAACAAATCTAGGTTTTTTTTTTTTAAGTGGAAACAAACAATGAGATGATGAGTCATGATGGCTCTCATCATTCCCATCACTTCATCTGATGCACTGAAAGAAAATGCACAATAATCAACAAGAGTATTTTAGTCTGTTGTATAAACGTACCAGATTTAGCAACACAGGCTAATTTTCTTCTGCAAACTCTAGCCAGTATTGCATCAAATGAAAGAATAAACAAACTATTGCTCCTATCACTGGTTCAAATCAAGCCAAATATAAAATCATTAAGAGTCTTTCAGAAGAGTTTAAATCCTAATTATCCTCAGTAAGCCCCTGAAACGGTTTCTCTGATCCAAAACAAAATGTTAGTGTGCACACACCACAACAGCAGCAGCAGGTACAGCTTTACTTCAGCCTTTATGGAACGCTCAGTCCACTAACATTATTAAATTATAGATTAAAAAATTGTTGAGTAATTTGTGTTTGAATGCGACTAAAGAACATTTTTAGTCAGTCTTTTTTATTATTATTATTGCAAGCAAAGAAAATTATAGACATTTGTGAAAAATTCATGACAAGTTCACGGTTTCCTTCTTTTGTCGAAAGCTGCATCTGTTTTACTAAAGAAGAGAAACATTTGTATACTGTATTTTGCCCTTTTTATTGTTTTTGTACGTCTTTTGCAATCTAACTGCTTCAGCATGCTTTGTGCAATTTTAGCTACCGTAAATCAAAACATTTGGTTCATTCAGGAAAATGTATTTACAAATGTTTCCTCCATCTAAATAAATGGAGATCTCTCCAGTTATTGTTCTCTTTGAAACCCATTTCATTTTAATCTATTTTTTTCTTCTTAGAATACATTTACCGGTAGCTCCCAGCCTGCATTTGGCTACTTTTAACTTGCCGTTTTCTACTTTAAGCTTGTGTTTTGCTACTTTTAGCTTTTCATTTTCTGCTTTTAGCTTACATTTTGTTACTTTTAGCATGCATTAGGCTACTTTTAACGTGCATTTTGCAATATTTAACTAGCATTTTGATACTTTCAGCTTGCATTTTGCTACTTTTAGCTTGTCATGTTCTGCTTTTAGCTTGCACTTAGCTACTTTTCACATGCATTAGGCTACTTTCAGCTTACATTTGGCTACTTTTTTTTAGTTACTGCTGCTCATCAAACAGGCCCCCTCCCTCTCGGTTTTCAAATCCCGGTTAAAAACTCACTACAGGTAGTCCCCGATTTACGAGCGCTCTGATCTGCGAGGTTCCAGACTTACGAGCTGCACATTTTTGGAAAAAACGAAAAAAATACTGAGTTTTCATGTGTTTTTTCACTTCAGTTAGCAAGTTAAGCATATAAACACACGTTTCCGATCATTTTTATGCACTCAAAAGTAGTTTTTAGATGAAAATAGAGTGTTTTTAGGTGCGCTAGCGAAAACCGTTCCAATTTACGAGCGGATTTCCGGATTTACGAGCGAAATGGCGGCCGTTCCAAATTACGAGATTTCCGGTTTACGAGCGCCTCGTTGTGACGGATCTCGCTCGTAAATCGGGGACTACCTGTACTACTCCATCGCTTTCAATGCCAGCTGATTTGTATTGGATCGTTTGATTTATGATCTGCAATGTTTTTTATGTTTTTCGTGTTGTACTTCATTGTCTGTGTTATCTGTTGCGTGTTTGTTTGTCCAGCACTTTGGTGTGGACTTGTTCCTGTTTAAAGTGCTTTATAAATAAAATGGTATGGTATGGTATGGTACTTTTAGCTTACATTTGGCTACTTTCAGCTTGCATTTGGCTACTTTCAGCTTGCATTTGGCTGCTTTCAACTTGCTGTTTTCTACTTTTAGCTTGCATTTTGCTACTTTTAGCATGCATTTTGCTACTTTTAGCATGCATTAGGCTACTTTGGCTACCCGGTACTATCAGCTTGCATTTTGCTACTTTTCACATGCATTAGGCTTCTTCTTTTAGCTTCCAGTAGGCAACTTTTAGCTTGAATTTTGCTACTTTCAGCTTGCATTTTGCTACTTTTAACCTGGTTTCAACTTTTAGCTTGCCTTTTGCTACTATTAGCTTCTATCTCCCATTTTTCTTCTACTTTTAGCTTCTAGGTCGTGTTACGCTACTCTTTTTTGGATTGCTTTTACTGCCACTTTTAGTTTCTAGCTCACCATTTGCTGCTTCTTTTAGCTTCTAGCTAATGCTGTGTGCCTTACAGCATTCTTTCATCCTTATCTGTATTAGTTTGTCAGGGACCATGTAAAAAACATTAAACACAAATTGTGTGAAGATGAACTTTACCAGATCATAACTATCTGCTAATTTCCATCTACAGTCCATGTGGCAGGTAAGAAAGATACTAAATAAGTGCATATAAAACATTACAACATCAACTTGCACAAAGTATTAATTCATACTAAAGCAATACTGTATGTATCAAAAGGTGCACAGATTCTGATTTGATATTTTAAAAAGTTAAAAGTAAAAGCCAATTTGTGCTGGTCTTCAGGTCTGTGGGGAGCTGGTTCCAATCCTTTGTGGCCTTGTATGAAAACGATGGTGGTCCGAAGGTAGATTTGTGTTTAAAAGTGAGTTTTAGCTTCTTCATTAAATTTCTGCAGTCATTCAACACTTGCATTACATTTTTGCAGAAAATTTGTTTGTTTTTTTGTTTAGATTTCCATTTGTGCATATGTGTGGTGTCGCACGTGTGTTGAAAACTATTTTTGGTTTATTTTCTTCAGTGTGTTTGTGCATCTTCCCAGCTTCCACTCTCACCTGGACCTTTCCCACCTGTGCAGCACGTGCACTTTGTTATCAGACAGGATGCAGAGGAGAGAGCGTACCTGCACTGCTGACACAGCTCTCCACACGAGGTCGTTTGTTATGCTGACCCTGTTCCTCTGCGACCCCAGTCTCCTTTTTCTGGCTCTCGCTGCTGCTCCTGCTCTCATCCAGCTTCCTCTTGGGGAACATTTTCCTCGCTGCGAACAGAAAAAGAATCAGATGCACACTTTGCTAATGAAAACACTAATTCCATCCAGAAAGATATTGTGCAGCCAAGCAGCTTTACAGTTCCCGTGTAATTTCCACCATAATTGTATGCAACAGTAGAGCTTGAGGGCAATCTGGGTTTTTCTTCCACATGCGCCTCTGTTTGGCTCCTTGTTAAGGGTCTAGCAAAGGTAGCAGTGTTGTTATTTTTCTTGAAGATATCCATGATGAACGCATTAACCAGAGACATTACGAATGCAATTGCTGGTCAAATAAGCGTGTTGCTTTAATGCGATGACTTTGCCAGCAGTGATGGCGGCAGGGCTGTTATTGGAGCAACACGCAGATGCTGAGAGCAAACGGGGTGCAAAAAAAAGAAAGAAAAGAAAGAGATTCCGGTCCACAAAAGGACAAATAAAAGAAAGTGAGAAAAGAGGTGTGTCCCAAACAAACAAATTTTAAAAAAAGCTGCAAAACCTAAACCTGTGCACAACTTATATTCAGGTGCGCTCTGTAGTCCAGAAATTACGGTAATAGGAGATATTGCTGTTTTGGTCAAATTTTGAAAATAGTGTTATGAGTTGCGAGACGTCACACACAGAGTTCAAGTTGTGAAGTCAGTTTGCTGTAGAGGCCAAGTTAAGCCGGGTTGGCTTCAAAAGCTAATCCAGTGCAATGATACTCCTAAAAGTTTAATTACAATTTGTTCAGTCAGTGGTTCATGAGATATTTTGCTAACAAACACAAACAAACTCGGGCAAAAACACTACTGCCAACTCTTTGCCTTTTGGCAGCAAGTGATTAAAGATCCCATTCAAGCATACCTGTTAATAAATTGCAAAGAAGGAACAATGGTGGGAGGAAAAAAATGCAACTTTCTTTTAATTTAAAATCCCACAGATTTAATATTCAGGCTGTCATGGGCCAACTGAAACCAGAAAGGAATAATCACTACATATGTGCAAGCCGTTCATAAAAAGAGAGTTGACAAAAGCTGGGGGAAAGAAAAAGAAAAAAAGATCCAAATAAAACTGAATAGGACAGCAACGCTCTGCTGCTTTGGTCCAGTCAGCAGAAACGAAACACTGCAAAACAATGCATCAGTAATAACATTATTATCATAATGCAAATACATGCAGAAATAAATTACATAAGCTGCAGAAGGGGCGTACTTGTGATTCAGCAGATAAGATTAATGAGAGATAGTGAAACACAATCGAGTTTAAAGGTTGTCAATGTGAGGCAGTCCAGGGAGTCAACAAACAAATGGAACTAAAGAGTCCAGAGCCTGGTAAGCTGTTTCTGGAGAGAAAACTTTTAATGGTTTCAGTTCGGGATAAACGTCTTGTTTTTCCATCATTGTGAAATAATGATTATTTGGAGCCATTTAAGCTCCTGCTAACAAGTAATCAGGTCGAACAGCTCGAGGCAGTAGAACTATTAATCCTCTGCTGGTGTCAAAGTTCAAAACGTTGCAAAGGGTTTGATGAAGATTGACAAAAACTAAGTTCGGATTAGAATAGGGCCAAACGAACCAGAGTTCGTTATCTTGTCTGATTTTATTAAAACGTAGTTTTTTTTTGTCATCTAAAACTGAAAATCATTTTGCATCTTAAAGCCAGTCATGTTTAGGTTTTATAAAATATAAACATTACTTCAAGACAAAACTGCCTTTTCTTTTGGTCACAGAATCCAACTTATACTGACCAGTCTTGCGTTTGGCAATCCCCGTCGGCGAGATGGAACTGGGAGTGCTGGGGGTCCCAGGAGAAGCCGAAGAGGACGGGGTGGCGGGGGTTACAGGCGTGGCGGGGGTTACGGGTGTAGCTGGGGCCGCTGGTGGAGACAGCGGGGTGGGGACGGCTTTAAACTCGTCATCCTTCTGAAAGACAAACAGGAATATCAGCCATCGTCTGTACAGGAGGAAGCACTAACGAGAGCTTTAATTAACAGAACCACACATGACTGACGTTTAATAGCAACATACGCAAAAGGGCAATAAATGCTTGCGTTTGTATGCTTGCGTGTATTCAGAGTGTTGATAAAATCTCATGAGCTGTTGGATGGATTTTAATGAAATTCAGAAAGTAATCCGTGGACGTACATCTACAACTGACTAACTTTTGGAGACAAGATGGTTGCGACAGCTAAGCAATCTTAAACACAAATAAACGTCTCCAACAGTCAGTTTAACAAACAGTGAGCAACATTCTGGTGCGGTAGTAGCCGAGACATCCTCAACGTACAAACATTAGTAAATCTCACATGAAATTGCACAAAATATTTAAACAAGGTTTGATCAAAATGGCTTCCACCTCTCTTCACTTGATGATCTTTTCAAATTAAAGGCGGCAGGTGTATTCCTTGAACTTTGGTAATTATCCTCATTTACAGCTCGTACAGAAGTTATGGCATTGAGACTACAACAGCTCTGAAAAGAACAAACAGAGCTGCTCAACTCTATTTCTGTTCCAAAAGCAGCACGTTTAGAAAATATTGTAAAACTCAGTTTAATCCCATTTCAAGCAGCAACATATTCCTCTGAAAAACCTGCAGTTTCTTTGACCATTTAATTTGTTCATGGTGCTTTAAAAGAAGCGTCACCCAGAAATCCAAACTTTATTAGAAAATGTGTCACCAGCAAGATGGAGTTAATAATTAAACGTCTTTAAAGCCATTTCTGATGTAAGCCCTGTTTATAAATTCCCTTTAACCGAAACATCATGAAGCCAAAAGGACCACGGGCGTACTGTTGACACAGATAAGTATCTAATCTTGTCAAAAAGGAGACTGATCACACACACAAACAATGATTAGTTGCTAGCAGACAAACCGGAGTGGAGATGCTTTGCTGCCAACGGAACGGGGGTGGATATATTACATCCACCTGGCTACACATAAACAAGCAGACAAGGTGGGTCATGCCGACAAACCCCGCACATCCATCACAGTCTCCTACCTCAAAGAGCAAACCATAAATAATAGCTGACGTGTCACAAACAAAGTGAGCGGGCGGTTTGGAGGAGCGTTTATCAAATAACAGGTGGTTGAATGACGGCCAAAGCCGATAATCAGGCCTTTTCATTATGTGGCTTATTGACAAATGTATTCAGCATCACGAGTCGGTGTACAATCACGGGCCCTCTGTGTAAGAGTGATTTACCCCACACTAAATAAACAACAGGCGGAGATAAGCCTAAAGGAGCTCTTAATTACAGCAGATTCGGCTCATGTGGAACGAGGGAAGAAAACGTCTGTTCTACCTTCTCTGTTTTAGCTTCTTTGTGTCCTTGTCCCTCGGTGGCAGCTTGTTCTTTAACAGCCGGAGCCTCGTCTTCGTCGCTGTCCAGGATTTGACGGCTGCGTTTGGCAACCTTCTTGATGGGTGAATCTGCTTTCTGAGCACCGTTCTGCGCCTTCAGGGGGGCCTTGACGGGCCTGGAAACATGCACAGACGCGCCATTGAGACAGAAACACAAAGCAATAAGCTTGATTCATGAAGAGCAGGTGAAAAGCACGACGACAACGTGAAAAAAATAACAGAATATATTTAAAAAAGGTCAGTAACAAAAGTTGTACAGGTAGTCCTTGGGTTACGACGGTCTCGAGTTATGACGTTTCGTGGTTATGGCGCATTACCATAAAAATTTAAAAAAATAACAAATATTTTGAAAAGCCGAGTTAAGCAGTTTCCAGTTTTACATCGTAAACATAGCGGCGGAGGAATACTGCACTGTACCTGTATACTGTTAAAAGCAGTTTTACGTCGTAAACGAATAGAGAATACGGAGGATGGACCGAGGTGGACGGTGTCACCAGCATCCAAGTAGGCTATTAACTGTTTTTTCTAGGGATTGAAGCCTGTAATTGCATAAACATTTGTGAAACACGTAATGGCATAAACATTTGTATAACAGCTGGACATACTTTGATTATAGAACACCTATTTATTGATTATATAACAGGTGTGTTCCCTGTTTAGAATGAGATTACCATATAGACCATCTAAGCGTGTGTATTTTCCTTCAGGATGCACCGATACCAGATTTTTCAAAACCGAGTACAAGTACAAGTACTTACATTAAAGTACTTGCCGATACCAAGTACCGATACAAGTACTAATTAATATTTTTAAAAATCATTCTAATGAACTTAAACAGTTTATTTTCATTAGACACTTCAAACATTAATAAACAAAGTACATTACTATTGGTAATCTGTAAAGTATGTCCAAACTTGTACAAAAAAATAAAATGTTTTACATTTGAACTCTTACATAGTCAATGAAATGAAATGAAACTGGTATCGGGTACTGTAGTATCGGAGCCCTTTTATGAGTACAAGTACGAGTAAACGCACATGGTATCGGACCGATACCCGATACTGGTATCGGTGCATCCCTAGTTTTTTCCCTTCATTATGGCCCCCAAACGTATGTGTTTTTTGATAATTATGTAGGGTACTGTGTACTTAGGATAGGCTAAGTCCTTAGTAATACAGTACTGTACATGTATATGGTGCAGCTTGTACGTATATTCCGACTTACGTCGAAATTCGGTTTACGATGCCGCATAGGAACGGATCTCCGTCGTAAGTCAAGGACTACCTGTATTTAAACAATCCTTTACATGAAGGAACACATACCGGCCTCTCATCTATGATCATCTTCTGCTGCCTCTGCAGCTACTACCACACAAAACTTTAGCTCATTATCTGTAAAGCTCGCTCAGGTGTAGCCATTTTTTGTGTAGGCTCACGTCAGTTAGCTGTGGCAGCCATCTTGAATTAAGCTGATTACAAAAGCTACTCAGTTATAGATGCACAGACGTTAACTTCTTTCTGAGAGGTCAAAGTTCATGTGCAATAATCCAGGTAGAAAATCTAACAAAGTTCAGTCAGGTCATGTGGGCCAGTTTTGTTGTTGTTGTTGTTGTTGTTGTTGTTGTTGTTGAAACGTTTCATCCTTCATCCGTAATGTTTCATCCTTTATCTGAAGGATTTCATCAATGTGAGGAGCCATGGATGAAGTCCTTTAGATGAAGGACGAAACGTCTAAAATATATATATATATATATATACATCCACATGACCTGACTGAACTTTGTTGGATTTTTTTTAACCCGGATTATTGAGCATGAACTTTATGTTTTGAACCACTTTGGCAATGCACAAAAAATGTTAAATCTTTTTATCTGGACTACCGGTAGTGAAACGTTTCGTCTCCCATCTGGAAAACTTCATCAGTTTGTGGCCTGCCAACCAGATCTGTCCCATAAGTAGCCTTCAGTACTGTGTTTCAACCCACCTCCTGTTGGAACCTCAGAAGCTTTTAACACATGTAAAAGGACCCCATCGGTCCAAAACACACAATCATCTTGATTACCATATTTTCCGCCTGATAACTCGCCCTTTTCTATAAGTCGCTTTGTCCAATTATTGGCAATAAATTGGAAAAATCCATAAACGTGTCGCACCTTTATTTAAGTCACATCTATTATGCGTCACCGCTACGTGACGCCGTCAGCGCGTCATTTGCCCTGCTGAAAATGGCGGCCACAGAAGCATGCACGGAAGGACTTTTAACAAGATTAACACGGTAAAAACAATTATTTGTCTGCTGAAAATTACAGCAAATATGTGTCTTAGCTTAACCGTTCCTTAATAAATTCACGTAATGGTCAAATCTGCTGGCCTTAAATTGTTTCGCTTTGACGTCTTCCAAATGGTTGCGCGCACTGCGAAAATAAATTATAAATAAATCGAATTTTAGCTCAAACAACTCCAACAGCTAAAAGTTTGTAAATGACCATCAAGTAATTACTTTCTGTAAGTTTAAAGAAAATCTGTCCTGTGGTTTACGAGTTATTTGCTAAAAAGTACCCGGAAAAAAAACGAAGCTAGCTGCGACACATTTACGCTCTTAAAACATTGAATTTTATCTCAAACAATTCCAACAGCTAACAGTTTGTAAATGACCACCAAGTAATTACTTTCTGCAAGTTTCATAAAAATCTGTCCTATAGTTCATGAGTTATTTAGATAAATAGTAACCGTTTTTGCTAACGAACACTGAGCTAACAGTAGTTCATACCTCCAGAGCAGGAGGCCGGGCAGCGACAGAGTCAGTCCGACCAGAGGAGGCTTCTGCCAGACACATGAGGTGGGAATGGTCGGTGTACCCTAGCGGACAAAAGTGGCACTGCACCCCTAGCGGTCGAAAGTGGTACTGCACCATTTTTTTGCCAAAATGAAAAACGGTCATATCCGAGCCAAAAATTGGTCTAAAAATATGGGGGGAAATCCTTAAACAAGTTTCACCTCTCTATTAGTTGCAGGGCATGCAAATTAGGCAAAAAGGTGCGACTTATAGATCGGAAAATACGGTAACAAATGTTTTAGGCCAGAAGGCTGATACTACCCACAGAAACAGCCTGAAGACACCAAGGCCAAAATGGTTCAGAAAAAGAAATGTTTGTCCCTTAAAGAAACTAGTCCAGATGAAATGATTTAACCTTTTTTGTGTTATCTACCTGGATGATTGAGCCAACAAACACTTTGGCTATGGCTGCCTCAGAGGAGTCGACAGGGGGACAGGGCGAGCCCCAGAAACCATCTCATCTGGTTGGTCCACTATGGGAAGGTGCTGCTTGTGGGAATGAGCTTGTTTGTGGCTCCTCAGATTGATTAAATCATTTGGATGAAGGTTGAAACGTCTCAACAAATAAAATAAAAAATAAAATAAAGAAACCGTCAGATGACCTGACTGAACATCGTTGGGTTCTTTGTTTCTGAGTTTTGTTAAAATCTATCCAATGGCTCTTGAGATATTTTGCTAACTGAGAGGCAAAGCAGATTTCTATATGTAATTGAATGCAAGTCTGCACAACAGTGCTCAGGGTATAAGTTGGGGATTAACCTCAGCTACTACCACAGCAGATTTATGCCCAGTCTCTGTATTTCCACTTCTGTGTCTGTTAAGACGACTTAGCTGTGGCGGCCAGCTTGAATCATGCTGCCTCCAAACATTAATCATTTATAGACGACAACCCAGTGATTATTTTCAGAACGTATCGTAAAAATTAAAATAAAATAAATCAGTGACTCGTGAAAAATGATGCAAACAGACAAGCCAACGCCGACATCGGCAAAACATTCTCACTCTGCGCCTGTGTCACACTATAAAAAGTATAAGGTCAACAGAAAATGTTGTAAAAAGAAGAAGAAAAAGCTAAAGTCGTTAAAAAAAAGAGGTCAAAGCTGTCGTTACATAAAGGCGAGTCAATTAAAGTGAGTTTTAAGACACTTTAAAGATTATACAGTCTGCAGATAATGAACACTATCATCAAAGCAGCTCGGAAATGAAAAACAAGAGTCTTCCATCTTTTTCCTCAGCATCCTCTGATAATTAATGACTCTGCAAAAAAAAAAAAGTTTGACTCATCAACGGAGAGCTGTCGCTCAAACTGCGTCTCCTCCACATGCTGACGGGCTTTTAACAGATGGGTTTAAAGACCAGAGACAGCTCCGTGCGCCTCCTCAGCTGCAGAGACGCTCCCCGCTGATCAGCCAAGATCTGTTCCCAATACTTTAATCATCAAGAGGTCTGGCTGAAAATATTATTTATTTAAATACACAAAAGGACGTTTATTTTTTTAAACACACACACACACATCAAGTGTAAATGAGAAATATGAGAGATCAAAAATGATAAATACAGGTAGTCCTCGACTTACGGAGTTCCGTTCCTACGCTCCGTCGTAACTCGAATTTTGACGTAACTCAAAACATACGTCCAAACTGCACCTTATACGTACAGTACTGTATTTTACCAAGCACTTAGCCTATCCTAACACAGTACTCTACATAATTATCAAAAAACACATACATTTAGGAGCCGTAATGAAGTGAAAAAAAGAGTTAAATCTCCTACTCTGGACTGCTGGTGAAGCCATTTCCTCGTTCCTCCCTCCCTCCTCCGGATTCTCCATTCGTTTACGTTGTAAAACCGCCGTCCATAAAACAGCTACTTTTCCACGGCTGCTGCATGTCCAGCTTGCTCCAACAAGTTTTGTTTTTTGAATGTCCAGAGGACCAGACTTGTGCTCTCGCACAGGGCAAGATGTAGCCTCCACAGCTACTGCAGCTAAACCGGAAACTGACGGAAACTGCGTATATCGGCTTCAAAATAAAAACATTCCAAATATGTATGTTATGTATGTTATGTATGTTATGTATGTATGTTATGTATGTATGTTATGTATGTATGTTATGTATGTATGTATGTATGTATGTATGTATGTATGTATGTATGTATGTATGTATGTATGTATGTATGTATGTATGTATGTATGTATGTATGTATGTATGTATGTATGTATGTATGTATGTATGTATGTATGTATGTATGTATGTATGTATGTATGTATGTATGTATGTATGTATGTATGTATGTATGTATGTATGTATGTATGTATGTATGTATGTATGTATGTATGTATGTATGTATGTATGTATGTATGTATGTATGTATGTATGTATGTATGTATGTATGTATGTATGTATGTATGTATGTATGTATGTATGTATGTATGTATGTATGTATGTATGTATGTATGTATGTATGTATGTATGTATGTATGTATGTATGTATGTATGTATGTATGTATGTATGTATGTATGTATGTATGTATGTATGTATATATATATATATATATATATTAATGGGAGGTGCGTCGTAACCGCGAAACGTCGTAACTCGAGACAGTCGTAAGTCAAGGACTACCTGTAATCTCAAATACAACAATAAACAATGTTCATTACGGATGCATTTGATGTACGAAAAGAAAAAAAAACAGCAGAAATGAGCATAACGTGAGTAAATGTGTTTTTATCACCCCCTGCCATTAAAAGTGGGTGATAAAAAAAAAAAAAGTAAACTAAACACTATTTTTCCTTAAACTTTTGCATTAACTGTTAGTCAACCCTGTTTGTCTGTTAGCAAAATATGTCCTGAACCAGTGGACAGATTTAGTCGAACCTTCCAGAAACTAGGGATGGGGCAGATCCGATCCAGTATCAGTATCGGCATCCGATACCAGCAAAATGTAAGTATCGGGTATCGGAACCAACCTGCCGATATTTCCGATACTTTCTAGATGTCAGAGAGCACATATATTTCACCATACTCTGTGACTTCTGTCTTAACATTGTTACTTAGCGGTATATTAGTGTTCAATTATAGATTAAATCTGTATCTGTTGATAAAATTCAACAAGAATTACAACTCATATAGTGCCAGAATTAAAAATAAGACTAGAAAATGGGGAGTAGAATGTGATGATTTCCCATAATGCTTAGCAGTATTTTAGACTAGTGTTCCTTGCACCATGAGTCAGAAGGACGTCTGTGGAAGAGACCTGCCTCTTCTTGTATGCCATTTGTTTGTGAATTACTGTAGTGAGGCTCAGAGTGTCTTCTTTGGGTTTACCTCACACAAGTCCGAGTTTTGTGCAACATACGTGCTCTCCCTTCAAGAACTTAATTATTACAGCCTCCTATGCTTGAACACCGATATCGGATCGGAAAAGTATCGGTATCGGTCGATACTCAGTTGTTATGTATCGGCATCGGATCGGAAGTGAGAAATGTCGATCGGTGCATCCCTACCAGAAACTAATTACTGGATGCACTTCGACAACTGATAACCTTTTAGAGTCGAGCCAATTCAAGTTGGCCACGAAAGCTAATCAACTTGAACGAACACAAAAGTTGCTCCCATTCAGTCAGCTTTAAAGATACTGAGCTAAATCTTGGTGTGGTAGTAGCTGAGACTTATCCCCAGCTCACATTCCGAGTGCCAACAGATCACATTTGATTAAAAACACTGACATTAACTGTTGGGATCCGCCATCTGTGTGTAATATGAAAAACTGAACAGATTTGATTGAAACTCAAAAACCAACAGTGGGATGTACATCTACTAGATTTTTAGAGTCAACTCTAATCAAGATGGCCGCCACAACCAACCGATTTTGCAAAGCATAAAAATGGCTGTACCTCGGGTCTATTGTGAAGCTATCATGCTCAAATTTGTCGTGGTAGTGGCTGAGCATCATCCTAACTCGTATTTTAATTACTACTAAAGGGACCGAGATGGGGTGGAGGCAGAGCAGACGGCCCGGGACCAGAAAGTTGAGGTTCGACTCCCAGCCATTCCCACATGTCGTGGTTTCTCTGAGCAAGACACCCAATCCCCAACTGCTCCCCGCACACTCAATAGCCGCCCACTGCTCCGCCTGGATGTATCCCAGGTGCAATGGGTTAAATGCAGAGAACCAATTTTATCCTTGTATGGGAACATAAAGTGATGACAACATATAGCACTTATACAGATTTTTACTTTTAACACTGGCAGTAAGTGTTGGTGTTGACCTCGTCTGTTAGCGAAATATGTCTTGAACCACCGGCCGTATCTTAATAAAACTAAAACACAATCACTGCCAGTGCATCCACAACAAATTAATGTTTTAGAGTCAGCACAATTCAATACGGCTGCCTCAGACAACTAACCTTAAAAACACTACCGTATATACAGGTAGTCCCCGACTTACGAGCGCTCTTACTTACGAGGTCCCGGATTATTTTATTTTTTTGTGTGTTTAAATGTTCTTAATTTCATGTGTACAGCACTTTGTTGCAGCTGTGGTCGTTTTAAATGGCTTTATAAAGTATAATTGTTATTTTTACGTTTTATTTCAATTTTTAGTGTACTCTGTACTGTATTAGCGATCGCTCCCAAATTCCCCCCGCCTGACATATAACAAGCGGACCTAAGCGGGCGGTGACACCAAGCCGACATGCCGACGAAAGGGGCCATCTGCGCCCGAGAGCTGGTTTTCGAGGACTGTGCGTCCGATCAGAGGTTGCCTCATACGGATAAATTAGCTGGAAACACTCGGTGAACTTTGTGGATGTGTCTGGCCTGGAGAAGTAGCCGCGATCGCGGAGCGATTGCTCCCACTGCCCCGCCGCCTGACATGCAACGAGCGGAGCTACCAAGCCGACATGCCGGGCCCGGGAGCTGCTGGCTTTTTAGGACCGTGCGTCCGATCAGAGGTTGCCTCATCCGGATAAATGAGCTGGAAACACTCTGTGAACTTTGTGGATGTCTCTGGTCTGGAGCAACAGCCGCGATCCTCCGCGATCGCTCCCAAAAAGCGCCGCGTGACAACATTAGCTCATCGGCTAAGCTAAGGCTAGGCTAAATGCTAAGCGGACCCCACCAGAACCAAACCGAACCGACGGCCGGGAGCTCGCCTCGATATCCGCCTAGCAACCTAATGGTACATCCAGACCGAACGCGTTTTGAGCTGCAGGAGCGTCCGGTTTACATGCTAAGTCAATGGGGGACGCGCCTCCTGGAGCGTCTAGGGGTCGGGCGTCGCGTCACGTACGTGTTGAGCGTTTTGGAAGTGGCATTTGAGCGTTTTCCGTGCACGTGAGCCCGCGGCAGCCTCCACAGCACGCCTTGAACATGCTGAAGATTTCGCCGTTCAACGCTCTGTCAACCAATCAGGGAGAGCCGGGGAGGAGAGAGAGGGAGTCAGCTATGTGACGCGGTAACGAGGGGACGGGTGTTGCGCAACTGTGTGACGTATTGTTTGTGAGACACGGAAATAACCCGCGAAGTCGTGTTCAAGTATGGAGGAGAAATAAAAAGGACCTTGCCTGGCGGAGTGCCTGTGAGGAAGTCGGGATATTGGGTAAGTTTTGAATTGTGAACTTTTCATGTTTAGCAAGTTAAGCTCTGCTAACTCCTCCCCCCCACACCGCCACCGCCGCCGCTGCTTCTCGTTCCGGTCTAAACACCACTGGGTCCCGTGCGTCCAGCTTGAGGCGTTTCGTGCTTTTTGGCCGTTCAAAAAGCGTTTGGTCTGGATGTACCATAAGATGTTGTATGGACATTCAGCTAACGTGGAGAAGCAGCTCAGACAGCCTCTTTTGGATGGATGGACTCGTTAGCACGGAGCTAATGAGTGCAAGCCTAATGGCGGTGGCTAACAACAGCTAACGCGGTCAGCTTGTTTTGGATGAACGAACACCGCGGAGAAACGGCTTTCGGTAAGTTTACAGTATTAAAGTAAACTCTTTATGGCTTCAAATGTATGGACTTAACAAGCTAACAGTCCTTCCTCTAAACAGTTTGGACCGCGTTAGAGCAGCAGAATGTGTGGAGCTCCGACGTGCTCGGACGTGCAAACAGACGAGACAAGCTTGATCAGCTCAAAGTAAGAAATTATATTTTTATTTATCTGTTTTGTACTGTACCTGTAAAGTATGTTTTTTTTTTATTATTATAGGGTGTGCTAGGATAGTCGAAGCGCTTGGTAACTTCATTACCTACATGTACGTGTTCAGTGTCGGCTCCTGTGTTATATAAAGGTCTGTACGGACTTACGAGATACTCGGAGGAACGGAACTCGCTCGTATACAGTAGTCGGGTATGTATGTGTGTATGTATGTGTGTATGTATGTGTGTATGTGTGTATGTGTGTACAGTATGTATGTATGTATGCATGTGTGTATGTATGTATGTATGTATGTATGTGTGTATGTATGTGTGTATGTATGTATGTGTGTATGTATGTATG
>JBBPBX010011290.1:36537-53935 GCA_038048925.1 Garcialebias charrua | reverse complement strand
GCAAAGCTAGACCATTGGTGGGGAAAACACTGGGAGGAGGACTCTGTGTGTTTGTGAATGAAGGAAGCTGCTGGACTTGGAAGCACTGTCCTGAGAAGTTTTATTGCTGTGTGGTGGAGAGCGTTCTCTGCACCTCATCATGCACACAGCCTGAATCCTTGCTAACAAACACACACACAAACATCAAAACATCAACACTTCGCCTGTAGCTTTTGGGAGCAGGCGATAAAACGAAAGTCTGTAACAAACCATTGCATCATCCTGACACTTCATTCCTGGACTGAAGTATACAAGATCAGGGTTAGGATAAATGTTCTAGTTACTGTAAGTGGTTGGTTACTTTAAGTCTTGTGCATAAATAGTAATACTTTTATCCATTTTCAGTTCTATGTTGATGAAGTGGGTCATTGATGGATACCATGTATCCATTTCCCTGAACATTGATGGATTTTTTAAACAGATAACCTGATCACTATGATATTCAGAAACTGCAGCCTTGAATACAAGCTGATAAGTTTATGGCAGAAATAATAAAGGACCTAAATTAATGCATTTGATTATAAACAGAAGAGATGGTAAAAGAAACCACATGGCGGTATTGTTAGATGTTTCTTAATAGAAGGATTTCAAACTCCCATCCTCCCCATAAAATGTTTATTGTGTTCCAAGTCTGGGGTGTGGACCCATTTAAACTCCAAACAAAGACATCAAATTAACTTGGCTTGCCACTTTGCAGACTCATTTAGACCAAAGGCTTGTGACATGGATGACTTCATCGCCTCTTTTAATCTTTAGAAGACTGTAAAATCATGGATACAGTTACCATGTCAACAGCCATGTGGCTCATGTACACACTCAGTGTTTCACCTAGACATTTAAACACACAGTGGGTGATTTATGTAGAAAAAGAGCTACTGTAACAGCATCGAGAATCACCCCACAATCTAGTTTAGTTCCTGACAAATTACAAAATATGGCTCTAATCCAGAACACTGGTTAATGGCCTGGAACTTAAGAAAAGTCAGACAACTTTAAAACACAGATTTGAAGAAAAATGTCTAACTGCAGTGAAACTATGGAGAAAGTGAAATGACAAAGCCCAGTTTTTATGATTGAAAGAGTCTGCACACCCTGAAGCTCTCAGACCCAGGCAGCTCCGAATGGTTTTTCTGTTAGGAGTTACACAGCAGCAAATTTAGCTGAGGGCACTGAAAAGAGCGAGTGGTCGCAGAGATGGTGGATTTGATGTGAGTATTTTGGTGCTTTAGCAACTTAATGCCATGTTTGAAATATAAGTGTTGCCATAACAGCAGTCTTATTTTGGATTTGCTGGATTACCATAAAAACCAGTGCTCATGAACCTTAACCAATGTTGTCCCGAATTTCACTGTGCAGCCATTAACTCCAGTGTCTCCCCCTTTAAGTTAAGAGCCGAGTCATTTGAGAGTTGTCCAACATGGAAATGTTGTGGTCTGTAAAACAAAAAACTTTCACCCCCCTTTACTATTACTCATTCAAATGTGCATAAAATAAAATGTGAACTGTTCAAATACCCATTAGTAAAAAATAAAAACCTTTTTGTTTTAGAATTGTGCTCTAATGAATTTCCAGTAACAATATTGTAGAGAAGAACTGACCCTTAAATGTGCTGATCACTCCAGGACCAGGACCAGGGTTACCTGCATCATGAAAGATCCCACTCACCCAGCACACACACTTTTTGTCCCGCTCCCCTCTGGCAGAAGGCTGAGGAGCGTTAAGCGTAGAACCACTAGACTGAGGAACAGCTTCTACCCTGAGGCTGTTAGACTCATGAATCTAACCAGGAAATTCACTGTAAGAAAAAAGAAAAATCACTATGATCCCACTTTAATTGGTGATATGTGACTTTATCTGTGCTGCTGATTATCCATGCTGCTGATCTCTTGACTCTAAACTGCTGTATTCCCATCTGCTCACTACAGACTCATGTTTGGGCTACTGTTTAATATAACATATTATTTCACAATATTAGTGTTTAGCATATATCCTAGATCCTTGTATACCGTTTCTTTTTATACTTTTTGCTATTTTTGGGTGTATCTGGGTCCCTTTGTATGCAATTTCATTTCACTCTTGTACCACATGTGATGTGAATAACAATAAAGAACTTGAACCTTGAACCTTGATGACTGGCCATGGTTTTAATCAGATGACACTAAATGCCACAAGGCTCTAACTCACAGAACTGCAAGTTGTTGGTAAATTGGGCGCCTCCAGACGTCTCAACTTCTTCATGTCGTGCAGAGAAGCACACTGTGTTGCTTGGGTTTTGAACAAGTTCATATATTTTGCGGATGAAAGTTTCTCGCAAGAGTCACTGAGTTGTCGTGAGCACCTCCACCTTGTCTCCAAAATGCTAGAGCAGTTATTTGGGTTTTTGCAGGAACTTTTCCTCTGACAGCAAGACACAGGTCCAGGTCTTCAAAACATGCCAAAAAGCAAGAATGAAGTAGTCTCTCGCTACTTTGCGATTGGTTTTTTGTGGACTCGCTCTATCGCAGGTTTTCAAAGTAAGATTGGACATGACACAATTGGCTGATTGATGGATGAGCCATGGATTCTTTATTTATCCATCCATCCATCCATCCATTTTCGTCCGCTTATCCGGGGTCGGGTCGCGGGGGTAGCAGCCTAAGTAGGGAGGCCCAGACTTCCCTCTCCCCAGCCACTTGGAGCAGCTCCTCCGGGGGAATCCCAAGGCGTTCCCAGGCCAGCCGAGAAACATAGTCCCTCCAGCGTGTCCTGGGTCTTCCTCTGGGTCTCCTCCCGGTGGGACATGCCCGGAACACCTCACCAGGGAGGCGTCCAGGAGGCATCCTAACCAGATGCCCGAGCCACCTCAACTGGCTCCTCTCGATGTGGAGAAGCAGCGGCTCTACTCCGAGTCCCTCCCGGATGACTGAGCTTCTCACCCTATCTCTAAGGGAGAGTCCAGACACCCTGCGGAGAAAACTCATTTCAGCCGCTTGTATCCGAGATCTCGTTCTTTCGGTCACAACCCAAAGCTCATGACCATAGATGAGGGTAGGAACGTAGATCGATCGGTAAATTGAGAGCTTTGCCTTTCGACTCAGCTCTCTCTTCACCACGACAGACCGGTACAGCACCCGTTTCACTGCGGATGCTGCACTTATCCGCCTATCGATCTCACGCTCCAGTTTTCCCTCATTCATGAACAAGACCCCGAGATACTTAAACTCCTCCACTTGGGGCAAGACCTCCTCCCCGACCTGGAGAGGGCACTCTACCCTTTTCCGGCTCAAGACCATGGCCTCGGATTTGGAGGAACTGATCCTCATCCCGGCCGTATCACACTCGGCTGCAAACCGCTCCAGCGAAAGCTGTAGATCACGACCTGATGAAGCCAATAGGACCACATCATCTGCAAAAAACAGAGAAGCGATTCTAAGGCCACCAAAACGGATCCTCTCAACACCTTGGCTGCGCCTAGAAATTCTGTCCATAAAAGTTATGAACAGAATCGGTGACAAAGGGCAACCTTGGCGGAGTCCAACTCTCACTGGAAACGAGCCTGACTTACTGCCGGCAATGTGGACCAAGCTCTGACACCGGTCGTACAGGGACCTAACAGCCCATATCAATGGGCCTGGTACCCTACTCCCGGAGTACCCCCACAGAACCCCCCGAGGGATGCGGTCGAATGCCTTTTCCAAGTCCACAAAGCACATGCAAACTGGTTGGGCAAACTCCCATGTGCCCTCCAGGACCCTGCTGAGGGTGTAGCTGGTCCAATGTTCCACGACCAGGATGAAAACCACACTGTTCCTCCTGAATCCAAGGTTCGACTATCCGACGGACCCTCCTCTCCAGAACCCCTGAATAGACCTTACCAGTGAGGCTTAACCCTAGGATGCATGAACAACCAATATCTACATTCTTCCATGAGTGGGGTCAAAAATGACCCCAATTAGAATCAATGGGTTTTTGCAATGAATTTAAATTATGTCTTTAATTTTGGTTAAAGGCAGTTATGTTTATTATATTTGGGTCAACAAAAGACTGATTTTAGATTTAACATGGTTATTCATAACTTTTTATTTAAAAAAAATCACACGAAATAACATCAAAAATCTTCAAAAATTATAGAATGTCTATCTGTCTGAAGGACAAAAAAGAGAATGAACATACAACCAGAACACTGTACACTCACATGTGCCTACGCAAACATATTTTCTCTATTCACTGTGTGCAGTTGTCACTAATTATTTGCTTTTGGCTGTGACCATTGCACACTGGGGTACTGCATTTCCTGCACCAATTGGTGGCTTTGTAATCTTTGTTTATTGGACACATCTGGCACCTCTTTCTCTTCTGTTGGCCCTCTGTGCCTCTCTCCTGTTACTTGTTTGCAACTTTTGTCACTCCACATCTTCCAGTTTCAGAGATGTCGGTTGGTAGGTTCAGGGTACCTTGGGTTGTGTAGAAGACTCCCAAAGAGCACACACATTGGTACATTCCAGTTCTTCTCACTTCCTGCAAGAATGGTCACTCCAATGAAGGCCATGAGCTCCTGTTTGCTTAGATTTTTCCACTATTTTCCTCTGCTTGTTGCGACTCTTCTTCCCTCCATGTTTGTTCATGTCAACACCTCTTCTAATATACTATCCATCCATTATCTTTTACCCGCTTCTTCCATTTTTGGGTCACGGGGGTCGCCGGTGCCCATGTCCAGCAATCACTGTGCGAGGGGTGGGGTACACCCTGGACGGGTCGCAAGTCCATCACAGGGCCACATAGAGACAAACAACCATTCACTCTCTCACTCACACCTAGAGACAATTCAGAGTTACCAATCAGCCTAACATGCATGTTTTTGGTCTGTGGGAGGAAACCGGAGTACCCGGAGGAAACCCACGCATGCACGGAGAGAACATGCAAACTCCACCCAGAAAGGCCCCCGGACCGGGATTTTAACCAGGTACCTGCTCGCTGAGAGGCAGCAGCTCTACTAGTTGCGCCACCGTGCTGCTCTTCTAATGTACTATCGGTGATAAACAGCTTTCATGCATCTATTGAGAGATGGTGCTAAACCCAGGTGCAGGCCCTGACCGACTTCTCAGTAAATTGTAGCTTGGGGTTTTAGCCTGAGTGGGAGATAACTCTGCTTAGTAAGAGCCCTCATGGCTCATTCTGTTGGACACAATATCCATTCCCTCTTTGGAGGTCTCAGAGGACTCCTCCGTGTCTGACTGATCTTGTTCAGCAGAGGCAGGTTGGTTTCCAGATAGCCTGACATGTCCAGGTGGACAATAATCTGTATCCTCTACATTCAAGATGCCAGATCCCGAGTCAGTACCACTGATGGGTTCTTCATTCCATCCGTTCAGTGTCATATCTCGAGCAAGGTCTTCGGGTATCGCTGTCCTCCAAATAGTCATGATAGTTTAGATGAGAAAACATAAAACAGACAAACATGAGACTTGGTTTCAACAAAGGACTATGACAACAATGGACAACAGCAACAATAGACAATCATAAAAGAGGCATACAGATTTTTAAAATAATATATATATAATATAATATATATAATAATATGTAATAGGTTATCCAACAGGTTTGCATTTGTTACAAGGAATTATGAATACAGTGAGTTTCTACACAACAAATCCAGTAATATCAGCTGGCTTACTAAGCTAGTGTAATGTTAGCTAGCTTAAGTACTAACATTATTTTGTAGTTAGCTAAGAGTGTCTACTTTGTTGACCAACAGGATATTCTATCAGTAAAGTCATGGAGTTGGTAAATGAAGATAATACATGTTTGCTGCTGTGTCAAACTGACCTCCTAGTGGTGAGACTGCAGGTATCAGATGTGTAAATGAGACAGAAAATGTATCTTGACAGTCACAGTTGGTAAGAATCAAAGGTTCCCAAAGCAAACCCTTGAGATTCCATTGGAAATGCTTGGGGTCATTTTTGACCCCACTCATGAAAAACTGGGGTAGTGACACAAAAACTGCAATTTCTGAAAATGTATAAAAACATTTAAAAAAATTCAAATGGCTTGAAGTCACAAACATGTTTTATGAGGAATACCTGGAATATGGAAGAGTAAAAACTTTTAGTTTCAGAGATTTAGAAGAATAACAACCCTCGGGGTCATTTTTGACCCCACTTATGCATCTAAGGGTTAAGAGTGTGATCCCCCTATAGTTGGAACACACTCTACGGTCCCCCTTTTTGAATAGAGGAACCACCACCCCAGTCTGCCAATCCAAGGGAACTGCCCCCGATGTCCACGCGATATTGCAGAGTCGCGTAAGCCAACACAACCCCACAACATCCAGAGCCCTAAGGAACTCAGGGCGAATCTCATCCACCCCCGGAGCCCTGCCACCGCAGAGCTTTTTAACCACCTCGGTGACCTCAGCACCAGAGATTGGAGAGCCCGACCCAAAGTCCCCAGGCTCCGCTTCCTCAGTGGAAGACGTGCCAGTAGGATTGAGGAGGTCTTCGAAGTATTCCGCCCACCGACTCACAACATCCCGAGTTGAGGTCAACAGCACGCCATCCCCACCATAAATGGTGTTGGTCGCGTACCGCTTTCCCCCCTGAGACGCCGGATGGTGGACCAGAATCGCCTCGAAGCCGTACGGAAGTCATTCTCCATGGCCTCTCCGAACTCCTCCCACGCCCGAGTTTTTGCCTCAGCAACCACCCGAGCCGCATGCCGCTTGGACTGTCGGTACCTATCTGCTGCTTCCGGGGTCCCACAGGCCAAAAAGGCCCAATAGGACTCCTTCTTCAGCATGACAGCATCCCTCACCGCCGGTGTCCACCACCGGGTTCGAGGGTTGCCACCACGACAGGCACCAACAACCTTGCGGCCACAACTCTGATAAGCTGCCTCGACAATAGAGGCGCGGAACATGGCCCACTCGGACTCAATGTCCCCCGCCTCCCTCGGAACGTGTTCAAAGCTCTCCCGGAGGTGGGAGTTAAAGCTCCGTCTTACGGGAGACTCTGCCAGACGTTCCCAGCAGACCCTCACAATACGTTTGGGTCTGCCAGGTCTGACCGGCATCTTCCCCGACCATCGGAGCCAACTCACCACCAGATAGATAGATAGATAGATAGATAGATAGATAGATAGATAGATAGATAGATAGATAGATAGATAGATAGATAGATAGATAGATAGATAGATAGATAGATAGATAGATAGATAGATAGATAGATAGATAGATAGATAGATAGATAGATAGATAGATAGATAGATAGATAGATAGATAGATAGATAGATAGGTAGGTAGGTAGGTAGGTAGGTAGGTAGGTAGGTAGGTAGGTAGGTAGGTAGGTAGGTAGGTAGGTAGGTAGGTAGGTAGGTAGGTAGGTAGGTAGGTAGGTAGGTAGGTAGGTAGGTAGGTAGGTAGGTAGGTAGGTAGGTAGGTAGGTAGGTAGGTAGGTAGGTAGGTAGGTAGGTAGGTAGGTAGGTAGGTAGGTAGGTAGGTAGGTAGGTAGGTAGGTAGGTAGGTAGGTAGGTAGGTAGGTAGGTAGGTAGGTAGGTAGGTAGGTAGGTAGGTAGGTAGGTAGGTAGGTAGGTAGGTAGGTAGGTAGGTAGGTAGGTAGGTAGGTAGGTAGGTAGGTAGGTAGGTAGGTAGGTAGGTAGGTAGGTAGATAGATAGATAGATAGATAGATAGATAGATAGATAGATAGATAGATAGATAGATAGATAGATAGATAGATAGATAGATAGATAGATAGATAGATAGATAGATAGATAGATAGATAGATAGATAGATAGATAGATAGATAGATAGATAGATAGATAGATAGATAGATAGATAGATAGATAGATAGATAGATAGATAGATAGATAGATAGATAGATAGATAGATAGATAGATAGATAGATAGATAGATAGATAGATAGATAGATAGATAGATAGATAGATAGATAGATAGATAGATAGATAGATAGATAGATAGATAGATAGATAGATAGATAGATAGATAGATAGATAGATAGATAGATAGATAGATAGATAGATAGATAGATAGATAGATAGATAGATAGATAGATAGATAGATAGATAGATAGATAGATAGATAGATAGATAGATAGATAGATAGATAGATAGATAGATAGATAGATAGATAGATAGATAGATAGATAGATAGATAGATAGATAGATAGATAGATAGATAGATAGATAGATAGATAGATAGATAGATAGATAGATAGATAGATAGATAGATAGATAGATAGATAGATAGATAGATAGATAGATAGATAGGTAGATAGGTAGGTAGGTAGGTAGGTAGGTAGGTAGGTAGGTAGGTAGGTAGGTAGGTAGGTAGGTAGGTAGGTAGGTAGGTAGGTAGGTAGGTAGGTAGGTAGGTAGGTAGGTAGGTAGGTAGGTAGGTAGGTAGGTAGGTAGGTAGGTAGGTAGGTAGGTAGGTAGGTAGGTAGGTAGGTAGGTAGGTAGGTAGGTAGGTAGGTAGGTAGGTAGGTAGGTAGGTAGGTAGGTAGGTAGGTAGGTAGGTAGGTAGGTAGGTAGGTAGGTAGATAGATAGATAGATAGATAGATAGATAGATAGATAGATAGATAGATAGATAGATAGATAGATAGATAGATAGATAGATAGATAGATAGATAGATAGATAGATAGATAGATAGATAGATAGATAGATAGATAGATAGATAGATAGATAGATAGATAGATAGATAGATAGATAGATAGATAGATAGATAGATAGATAGATAGATAGATAGATAGATAGATAGATAGATAGATAGATAGATAGATAGATAGATAGATAGATAGATAGATAGATAGATAGATAGATAGATAGATAGATAGATAGATAGATAGATAGATAGATAGATAGATAGATAGATAGATAGATAGATAGATAGATAGATAGATAGATAGATAGATAGATAGATAGATAGATAGATAGATAGATAGATAGATAGATAGATAGATAGATAGATAGATAGATAGATAGATAGATGATAGATGTAGATAGATAGATAGATAGATAGATAGATAGATAGATAGATAGATAGATAGATAGATAGATAGATAGATAGATAGATAGATAGATAGATAGATAGATAGATAGATAGATAGATAGATAGATAGATAGATAGATAGATAGATAGATAGATAGATAGATAGATAGATAGATAGATAGATAGATAGATAGATAGATAGATAGATAGATAGATAGATAGATAGATAGATAGATAGATAGATAGATAGATAGATAGATAGATAGATAGATAGATAGATAGATAGATAGATAGATAGATAGATAGATAGATAGATAGATAGATAGATAGATAGATAGATAGATAGATAGATAGATAGATAGATAGATAGATAGATAGATAGATAGATAGATAGATAGATAGATAGATAGATAGATAGATAGATAGATAGATAGATAGATAGATAGATAGATAGATAGATAGATAGATAGATAGATAGATAGATAGATAGATAGATAGATAGATAGATAGATAGATAGATAGATAGATAGATAGATAGATAGATAGATAGATAGATAGATAGATAGATAGATAGATAGATAGATAGATAGATAGATAGATAGATAGATAGATAGATAGATAGATAGATAGATAGATAGATAGATAGATAGATAGATAGATAGATAGATAGATTACTTTATTACAGACTCAGAGTCCAACCTACATAAGAGACAACGAACATGATAAAATAAAATACAAAATACAAAAAAAAATTACAAAAATTATAAAATAAAATAAAAAGAACAATAGAAAAAGTACCTAACCGTTCAGGAGGCAATCATACCAATGTCTCCAAAGCACAGATGAATATTTCATTGCACTATATTTGACATTAGTCAACAGTAGAATAATTCTATTATTAGACTTATGTAAACGACAAATACATTTATACATAACATTTCTCAAAACAGCCATCAAAGTACCCTGATGCATGCTCAATAATCCAGGTAGAAAAATCTAAAAAAGCTAAGTCTGGTCCTCTGGACATTCAAAAAACAAAAAAACAAAACAAAGCAAAAAATTGTAGAAACGTTTCGTCTTTCGTCCGAAAGACTTCCTCAGTCTGAGGTGCTGGGTTCAGCTCAGTCTTATAAATAGCACCCTCTCACAGTGTTACACAACCAGTTGGCTGATGACAGCCTGAAACCAGCTGCTCACATGATCAAGGAGGACCATCAGCCTAACGATCCATTGTTAGGCTGATGGTCCTCCTTGATCATGTGAGCAGCTGGTTTCAGGCTGTCATCAGCCAACTGGTTGTGTAACACTGTGAGAGGGTGCTATTTATAAGACTGAGCTGAACCCAGCACCTCAGACTGAGGAAGTCTTTCGGACGAAAGACGAAACGTTTCTACAATTTTTTGCTTTGTTTTGTTTTTTTGTTTTTTGAATGTCCAGAGGACCAGACTTAGCTTTTTTAGAGCCATCAAAGTGTTGACGCGAGCAGATACAAACAGTTCACTGGCACTGGTCCATCTGGGCTTATTTAAAAGAAGTCTTAGTGCGTCATTATAAGCCACCTTCAATCTATCAAGACTGGCTTTTTTAAAATTGCACCACAAATGTGCCGTATACAGTGATGTGCAATAAGATCTAAACAAGTTGCTGGTGAAGATTCTCAGTCATCCAGGACATGATAAATCAAAAAGGCGTTCAATTCAGGATCAACTGGACTTTATTTGTAACAGAAAACGTTTCGACTTCTGTCCAGAAGTCTTTTTCAATTCTGAAATGAATTGAAAAAGACTTCTGGACAGAAGTCGAAACGTTTTCTGTTACAAATAAAGTCCAGTTGATCCTGAATTGAACGCCTTTTTGATCTAAACAAGTTAATTTTCACTTCATCAGAACAGAATGCAAACTTACGAGCAAGGACATTTGCCTGAGCATATATCATTCGAACCTGACGGTAAATGTCCTCATCATCAGACCGACGGTCTGTCAACACATGACCCAGATACTTTACTTCATTTGCAACATTCAATAAAGTCCCAGACAGCTTAAAAAGTGGAAATACACTATTTTTGTCCTCTTTAGTGCGACAAATCAAAATGAGACTTTTAGAGGGGTTGAATATGATATCATGTGTCTCACCATATGCTGAACAGACATGAAGCAGCTTCTGAAGACCAGCTGAACTTGGACTAAAAACCACTAAGTCATCAGCATACATAAGATGATTGATAATTGTATCTCCAACCATGCAGCCAGTTCTACACAGGTTTAGCTGCTTAGAGAGGTCATTCATATAAAAATTAAACAGTATAGGAGATAAAATGCTTCCTTGTCTGACACCATTGCTGACACGGAAGGATGCAGACACACAATTATCCCATTTGACCTGCATATTTTGGTTAGCATACCAATAGGACAGACATCTCACTATATATTTGGGCACACCAGCTTGGCATAATTTTAAAAATAGTTTTCGATGGTTTACACGATCAAAAGCCTTGGAGGCATCTAGGAAACACATAAAAACCGTAGAATTTTTGTTATTATAGTTATTCAGTAATTCTTTTAGGCTATATATACATAGATCAGTATGTATATATGTAATATATGTATATGTAATATATTATGTAATAGTTCACTATAATATTCCCTCTTTTATTTTTTACAATTCCTATTAATTTGTTTTTATAATTTTTATATTTGTATTCTGCCTCATGAGTTCTGTATTTCAAGAAACAAGAATACAAATACAGGTAGTTCTTCTTCTTGCATGCGTTTCTCAATCCTGTCATCACCCATGGTTGATCAACAGTACGTTTCTTTGTATAATTTTTTTGCACACAATTTTTTTTATACAAAACATCCAGAATGTTCATAAACTCATCATATGATTTGTTTGCATCATCCACATGCACATCTTTCCAAATTTGTTTGTTTAAGTTGTCTTTTAATCTATCTAATGCTTTTTTAGATGTGTTTATTGTTTTTTTCTTTCTTATAATTGTTTTTGAAACTCTATCTTCTTTATTATAGATTGTAAAAACTTGTAAGTGATCACTCAAATCAGCCATCAAAATACCACTTTTTTATATTTTCTTCTGTTATGTTGGTGAAAATATTATCAATTATTGTAGAACTATGCCTTGTGATTCTTGTTGGATTTGATCTAAACTGAAAGAAATTTAAACTATACATTGAATTTGTGAATGTACTGATGTTATTTGAGACAGTCTTATTTTCCAGATCAATATTGAGGTCACCACACAAAAAACTGTTTTGTTTCTACTCTTTACTAGTAACTCCAGGATTTTACTAGTAACTCCAGGATTTTATCAGTGAATAACTCTATATTTGATCCTGGTGATCGATATACACAGCTTATTATGAGGTTTTTGTAATTTTTATTCATTATTTCTATCGTTATCATTTCCATCATATTATCCACAACTATAGACATGTTACTGATTAATTTACATTTTATTTCACTGTTGACAAATAGAGCTACTCCTCCACCTTTTTTAAATGAATATTCATATAATATAATTTGTATCCTTTGATAGAAGCATTATTTATATTTTCAAAATTTAGCCATGTTTCGGATAGTGCTATTATTGTAAAAGTTTTATTAAATTTTTTAAATAATCAGTTAAGTTTGATGAATTTGCATATATACTTCTGCAATAATAATAATAATAATAATAATAATAATAATAATAATAATAATAATAATAATAATAATAATCATCATCATCATCATTTTATTTAAAAGCACCTTTCAGGACACCCAAGGACACTTAACAAACCAAATGAAAATGAACAATAGAGAGACTTCCATTTGTTATTTTAATGTAATTGAACTGTTTTTCATTGTAATATTTATATTCATAAGACTGAGCTGAACACAGCTTCTCAGACTGAGGAAGTCTTTCGGACGAAAGACGAAACGTTTCTACAGTTTTTTTTTTTTTTTTGCTTTGTTTTGTTTTTGTTTTTTGAATGTCCAGAGGACCAGACTTAGCTTTTTTGGATTTTTCTACCTGGATTATTGAGCATGCATCAGGGTATTGTAATATTTACTTTCCTTTATAGCTGGACAAAGAGTGACTGTAAAACTATTAACTAAATATAACTATAATTTTAAACAAAGCTTGGTAAAATGGTAAATGGAGCTTACTTATATAGCGCTTTCCAACCCCCTTTGAGGGGCCCCAAAGCGCTTCACAGTGCCAACCATCCATCCATTCATGCAGGTAGTGGTAGACTGCTATGCAAGGCGCCAACCAGTCCCACAAATATAATTAAAGTTTTGCACTATGCATAAGTTCCTGCGCTTTTGTGTACTGATGTGTGAATCACTGCAGAGCAGGGAGGAGGATGTGGCACAGCTGACCCCGGTGTGGGATATACTAATTAAATGAGAAATGACTCTGCACCTAATACACTTATAAATCACACATAAAGTGATTAGAAGTAAATCTGAAATACAGGTGCTGGTCATAAAATTAGAATATTGTGAAAAAGTTCATTTCAGTAATTCCATTCAAAAAGTGAAACTTGTATATTAATTTGTTACACACAGACTGATATATTTCAAATGCTTGTTTCTTTTAACGTTGATGTTTATAACTGGCAATTAAGCAACTGACAAATCAGTGACCTCAATTTGTCCTGAAGTGAACGCCCCTTACCTGCAGAGCTTCAGCGGCGTTGCATTACAAACGCTTTGCAGTCATTTCAATAATGAGTTTATATCTTTTGTTCCATGTGAATCTAATGTAACAAACCTTTGTAAAATACACCATCCATCCATCCATCATCTTCCGCTTGTTCCGAAGTCGGGTCGTGGGGGGAGCAGCTTGAGCAGGGAAGCCCAGACATCTCTTTCCACAGCCACCTCTTCCAGATCTTCTGGGAGGATTCCAAGGCGTTCCGAGGCCAACCGAGAGACATTGTCTCTCCAGTGTGTCCTGGGTCGTCCTTGGGGTCTCCTCTCAGTTGGACATGCCCAAAGCACCTCCCTAGGGAGGCATCCAGGGGGCATCCTTACCAGATACCCAAACCACCTCAACTAGCTCCTCTCACTGTGGAGGAGCAGCGGTTCTACTCCGAGTCTCTCCTGGATAACCGAACTTCTCACCCTACCTCTAAGGGAGAGTCCAGCTACCCTGTGGAGGAAACTCATTTCAACTGCCTGTATCCAAAATCTCATTCTTTCAGTCACTACCTAGAGCTCATGACCATGGGTGAGGGTAGGGATGTAGAATGACCGGTAAACAGAGAGTTTTGCCTTACAGCTCAGCTCTCTCATCACTATAACAGACCAGTACAGAGTCCACAATACTGCAGATGCTGCACCAATCTGTCTGTCAATCTCATGCTCCTTACTTCCCTCACTCGTGAAAAAAAAACCAAGATACTTGAACTCCTCCACTTGAAACAGAACCTCACTCTCTACCTGAAGAGAGCAATCTACACTTTTCCGGTTGAGGACCATGGCCTCAGATTCGGAGGTGCTGATTCTCATCCCAGACGCTTCACACTCAGCTGAGAACCGCTCCAGTGAGAGCTGAAGATCATGGCACGATGACGCCAACAGAACCACATCAACTGCAAAGAGCAGAGATGGAATCCTGAGGCCACCGAACCGGAAACCCTCCGCCCTCTTGCTGCATTGAGAAATTCTGTCCATAAAATCCGCTCATTCTCAATCAGTTCATCTGGACAATTTCTTTTTAGTAGAAACGTTTCACCCTCACTCCAGAGGGCTTCGTCAGTCAGAGCAGTCCAAAGCAAACTGAAGCTACCCCACCAAGTAAACAACTTAAGTGGACCAACCAGTTTGCTGTAGCCAAGATGGTTTCTGGGGGCTTGTCCCTCGTCGACTCCTCCCAGGCAGGCAGACATGTCCAAAGTGGTTCAAGAGAATTGAGAATGAACTTTCTGGTCTGTCCATAAAAGTTATGAACAGAATCTGTGACAATGGGCAGCCCTGGCGGAGTCCAAGTCCCACCTTGAAGGAGTCCGACTTACTGCCGGCAATGCGAACCAAGCTCTCACACCGCTTGTATAGGGACTGAACAGCCCGTAGCAATGGGCCCCCAATCATATACTCATGGAGCATCCCCCCACAGTGTACCCCGAGGAACACAGTCGAGTGCCTTCTCCAAATCCACAAAACACATGTAGACAGGATGGGCAAACTCCCATTCATTCATTCATTTAATCTTTATTTAGACAGATAAGTCACATTGAGCCTCGAAGACTCATTTACAAGTGAGATCTGCTAGACAGACAAAAAGTAATGAAATTAGACACAATAAGAAATGGAGGCGAAAATTCCTATTAAAATCTTTCTTCATGAGAAAAAGAATTATAATATTAAAAAACACCTCGCACAGATAAGCACATAATGGCTAAGTTCACACTGCAGGTCTTAATGCTCAAATCCGATTTAAAAAAATCTGATCTTTTGGTGTGAACGTTCACACTACATTTTAAATGCGACCAGCATCAGACCTGCATGACTCCAGTGTGAACGCTCTACGTTGCAGAAGCGACCCGCATGCGCAGAAGAAAACATCTGATCGCTGATCAGTACAGCTGTAGATGTGATGAAATAACAGCTCCATGCCTCTTTTGGATCCGCGCTGCGCGTTGCGGCTCATGTCGCAGCCTGCGTGATGTGACACGCAGGCTGCGAGTTGCTTGTTTGGGCTTGTTCTCATGGGGCTGGTCACTTGTTTTTGTCCCGAGATGGACGCGCGCAACAGTTTTCAGTGTGTGTTCATAATTTTGAAGTTGTTCTCCAATCAAGGAAAGCTAAACATCCAAATGATTAAAGGCAAAAAAACTGAGAAGAAAGAAAGCGAGTGGTATGTGCATCTGTCTCACAGCAAGTACAGAGAGCTTGTCCCCCTGCTAGCCCCCACCCCGCTATGAGCTACAGAGAGCTTGTCCCCCCGCTAGCCCCCACCCCGCTCTGAGCTGCGTGTCCCCTTTGTGTCTGTACAAACACATGCAGGCTCAATTAAATGAGCCACACATGTTCTGAAAAAGTCAGATGTAAATCACATGAGCGTTCAGACTGCAGTCGATTTGAAAACATCAGATATATATCTGATTTAAAACCACATACTGAAACGGCCTGGGTCGGATTTGAAAACATCGGATTTGTTGCGTTCAGACTGTCGTAAAAAAATCGGATATGGGTCGGATTTGCCTGCAGTGTGAACATAGCCTATGTCGTAGACAGTCTGCCGGGCGGGGAGACACCGAGAACAATGAGCATTGTTCATAGATGCTCTCGAGGTCACCGTAAGAGTTCTGATAAGGATGGAATAATCAACAGCTCCTCCGATGAGATCCGTAAACATTCTCGAGGATGTCGGGGAATGGCCAAGGTCAACGCTAATGAGGATCCAAGAGTCCTGAAATGATGACAGAATGTTTATACAGCTGGTTCACTCTGGTTGATGGTGGAGTTCCCCGATGGGTGGGGGGTGAGCGTCAGATTACATGTCCTCCAGGCGAATTCAGTTAAGGTGGCCTTGAAGGCCAGCCGGGAGAGTCAGATTCAGATAACACACAGTTGTTTTGAGTACAGACAGAACATAATGACATCTGCCTTGAGTCCAAAATATTCTGAAAATGTCCAAATTATGTGGCCACACACCGATGGAACGTACCTGTGTAAAAATCCCCAAGATCTGATCCATTCTGCCCAAGGCAACTGAGTCCGGGTACACAGGCAAGAACCAAGCCATCATAAAGGCAAGCAGCGTGATCGAGTCTCAATTTGCTGCAGACGAACTTCCTTAAATTGTAGATAAAACCAGAAACCATCTGAATCCAAAAAGCAGGAACCAGTTATCATAAATCCAATTAAATATGCGTCCTTTAGATCCACAGATGACAGCAGAGATAGACACGTCATCAAGTCTTCAAGTCAATGAGATATCCAGCTGCGTGCTTGCCAACATGGCAATCGGCTCGCCTAAAGCCTGTCTTCTCTTTGAAGAAATGTTATCAAATTGTGTAGAGGACCAACTGGCCGAATAAGTCCATCGTTTTTTGTTGTTGTTTTTGTTCGGAAGATATGCTAGAGAGGCTCAGAAGCATTTTTACAGGCAGACAGAGCAGCAAAGCAAAGCGAGGAGGGAGAGAAGGAGCGTCTGTTCTCAGCAGAAGCTTAGAGTAGAATGACCCTTCGAAGACCCTAGTGAGGGTAAAGAGCTGATCCAGTGTTCCACAGCCAGGACGGAACCCACATTGTTCCTCCTGGATCTGAGGTTCAACCAATGCTCTGCTTGTAAAAGTAAATCTGTTGGGTATCACCCCGACACTCAGAGAATAATTCTGAGTGCCATCAATGCCCAACAGGAC
>JBBPBX010011290.1:2694-36501 GCA_038048925.1 Garcialebias charrua | reverse complement strand
AATATAGTCTACAATAAACTGGTCCATGGCGCAATAAAGGTTGGGGACTAGGGGTGCAGAGAAAAAAATTAGATTTTTTTAAAATAATCTAGAATCGATTCTTCGTCCTGGCGATTCAGAATAGATACAAAAAGCCCAAAAATCGATATTTTTTTTACATTAAAACTCAAAAGATAAAGAAAATAAAACCATATATCATAGTACATGAAAGAATACATAAAATGAAAGGTGGCTGAAAGAAGAAGAAATCTTATTTTATCTGCCCCTTTTTTCAAAAACAAAACAAGTTCAAACAATTAATTCAAACAATAATCTTCTATAAGTAAAAGAGCAAAAAGCTAACCTAATACTGGTTATTTAAGTTACAGAATTTAATGCATTCCTGTATTATTTGTTCCTATTTTTGGTATAAATATCAAACGATGCAAAAAATTTGATACAATAAGGAACCTAAAATTATTGTTTTAAATAAATGTTCTATTTGTTTACATTGTTGTTTAATGTTTTCAGTTTAAAATTATTGTTTTAAATAAATGTTCTATTTGTTTACATTGTTGTTTAATGTTTTCAGTTTAAAATTATTGGTTTAAATAAATGTTCCATTTGTTTACATTGTAGTTTATTCTTTTCAGCTTGTCAGTTACAAAACTGAAACTAAATTTATGACCATTTTAATAGAAAAATCGTTTCTGAATCAAAAATCGTTTCTGAATCGAAAAATCGATTTTGAGTCGAATCGTGACACCAAAAATCGGAATCAAATCGATTCGCCAGACACAGAGAGATTCGTACCCCTGTTGGGGACCACTTTTTTACAATACAATACAATACAACTTTATTTATAAAGCACTTTAAAACAACACCGATGGCCAAAGTAGATGAGTAGTGTTGAACACAACTAAAAAAGTCTAGTGGTAATGTTTTTTTTACATTTAATTTCTCTCAATAGTGCCGATCTGACGTTGTGTGTTAAAGTGCATTAAAGCTGAAATGTCTTTAAAACCCACAGCTGAATTTATACAAACTTGGTGATAAACATGCTTTAAATGGGCTGAATTAAAATAAGACAATTTAGATGAAATGTTGCTTTTTTGTACACTAGTGAACACTTTTTTGCATAAACATGCGCATGTGCACAGTGTGTACCCCCACCACCACCACACACATATACACATTACAGATGCTTCTGACGCATTTGTTGGTAAGCATATGAGTTTGAGAGCTCGAGGCAAGGACTAGTCCACATAAGGCTGGCTGGCTGGCAGCTTTACCATGGCCGAAACTGCTGCCAACATCTTCCTAATTTGTCGATATCCTAGGTATCCACAGATTCCAAAAAGCAGAAACCTTGTGATCATAAATCTAATAATGTAAACATCTTCTACATCCTCCACGGACAGCACAAATAGGCACACCATCTTCCACTCATTCCAGGAATCCATGACAACCCAGCTGCATTCGTGGCATGAGGGCCAGTGGCAGTTTCTTATATGGACGGAATGTGCGGTCGCCCAGGGCGGCCTCCAGCAGGGGGCGGCATAACATTGCACAGTTTAGGAAAAAGAGAAAAGAAGAAGAAGTGGAGATGCCGCTCCTCGGTTTTTTCCTTTTCTTTTACCACGCTGCTCCTGGGCCGCCCCGCCCCTCATTTATTCACATGTCATCAGTTTATCACCGCAGCAACTGCGGGAGCTGCACCTCCTCAACTCCTTACCATGTGATTTTGTTTTGTCTTTCAGGTACAACTGGACCTATATCTGGACCAGTGATGGCATAGTTACATTGAAAAAGTAACTTAGTTAAGTTACTGATTAGTCCTTGGGAAAAGTAACTTAGTTAAGTTACTGATTACTTGATTTGGAAAGTAACTAAGTTAGATTACTAAGTTACTTTATTACCACTTTCGGCCGCTAGGGGTAGCAGTACCACTTTCATTTTTTTGTACTTCATTGTGTGTTTTATGAGTGTGGACAAAGTCAAACACTAAAGCTGTTTAGAAAAAGTTTATGTTGTTTATTTTCTTAAAGGGACAGAAATGTTTGTGAAACCTTGTTTTCGTACCAGTTTGAAGGAGCGGTGTACAATAATTCAGGGAATAAGATTGTGGAATGGTCTGGAAGAAAATGTTAAAACAGCCAGATCTCTGTATATATTTAAGAGATTGTTAAAAGGGATTTTTTTTTAAAGAATATGAAAAACTAGCATAAGAATTTATATGAATCGTTGTTTGAGTTGATGTAGTCTTTAATTTGATGATGTAGTTAACTTTGTTCTTTGGTAAATTATTGTTGTGAGTATCTTTGGGTAAAAGGGGCAGAGATTATAAGATTATTCTTCATCTGCTGCCTTTCATTTTATTTTGAATGTATGTTTTTTTATTTTTTTGAGTTGTTACTTGATTTTAATGAAATGAATAAAATTTAAATAAATAAATAATAAATAAATAAATAAATAAAAGACTTGATTTCTAAACTTAAAAATATTTAGATCACAGATCAAAAGTTTAAACTGAGAGAATGTATCATTTTAAGGTAAAAATATGTTGTTTCAAAATTTCATAGCGTCAACAAATCCCAAAAAAGTTGGGACAAGTCTATTTTTACCACTGTAAGTGGACCCCTTACCGATAGCCTTGGCCCCCCCTCGCCCCCCAGCAATAAAAGTCTAGCTCCGCCACTGTTGTTCTGTGCAGCCAGCCCCATCCCACCCGCGCGGGTGGGATGGGGCTGGCTGCACAGAACGCTGTCCCACACAATGTCCCACCCACGCGCGTGCACATAGCGAACAACTTTTTTAAATCCAGCTGATCATTGACCATTTCGTGAATTTATTAAGGAAAGGTTAAGCTCAGACACATCTTTGCTATCATTTTTAGCAAACAAATAATTGTTTTTACCGTGTTTTTGAAGCTAGACAACACTTCCTCCTCGCTCCATCCGTACATTTGTCAGCCTGGTGTCAGGTTTCTCAGTGTCTTTTTATTTTTAATCACTCCCCGACCCGAGACGCATGAGGAAATAAAATTAAATTACAGTACTACAGAAAATGACAAAACAAAGTAACGCACAGTAAATTTTGATAAGTAACTTTAATCTGATTACTGGATTTTGAAAAGCAACGCGTTAGTTTGCTCGTTACTGAAAAAAGTGGTCTGAGTAGAGTAACGCGTTACTTTGTAACGCGTTAATGACATCACTGATCTGGACCTACCATTCCGTGCTCGTTTGTCTCTCTTTTCTGTCCTCTCGCCAGTCAAAGCAGATAGCCACTTGTTCTGAGTCTGGTTCTGCTGGAGGTTTTTTCCTTTTAAAAGGAAGTTTTTCCTTTCCACAGTTGCCATTGTGCTTGCTCAGGATGGGAGACTGCAACAAAGCCAAGATTCAACTTGTCTGCTGGATTCCTTAGATAGAGAACTTTACTTATTGGCTTTTTTATGAATGTGAATGTTCCTGTAAAGTGCCCTGAGACAACTTTGTTGTGATTTAGTGCTATATAAATAAACTGAATTGAACTGAATGAGGGGAAAATAGAGCGAGAGATCGATAGGCAGATAGGTGAATCTGTGTATGGTTTGTTCTTTGGTTATTCCGTTTCAAAATAAAAACGAACTAACCAAACAAGCTTTGGTTATTCCGTTTTTTCGTTTTAAAACGAAATTACAAAAACGGTTTTTAAACGTTTTTTTGGTTATTTCGTTTTTAAAACGAAATTAGAAAAACAGAAATTGCAAAAATAAAAAAAGGGTGCGATTTGGTTTTTGTGTAAATACGGTTGTTGTTTTAATTTGTAGCGATACCGGAAATGACGTACCGGACAACAAAACATTCCTAAATAATAGGCAATGGCTGCACTTGAACCGTTTTCTGCATTGATTATCGAAATTTTTGAGAGAGGAAAACCACACTCTGAAATCAGTAATGTTTTGCATCGCCATGGAGCTCCACATTACTCGGTAATGAGTGTCGGAAGGTTTTGTATGGAGCACAACTTGCGAAGACACAACGTGTCGGACGCCGATTTGGAACGTGCTGTACTTTCTTCAGTTTACCAAGTATGTATCAAAGTTTATGGACAATATACTGCGATAAAATGAGCGAAACTTGTAAATACAAGCTAGCTGACGTTAGCTTTCTCTAGGCCAGGGGTGTCAAAGTCAAATACACCGAGGGCCAAAAAAACAAATTTGCTACAAGCCAAGGGCCGGACTGGTTCAATGTTTATTATAAGGAGGTGATATAAGTTTTTTTTCTTCTTTCTGCACTCTTTT
The DNA here is from genome assembly GCA_038048925.1 of Garcialebias charrua. Lineage (NCBI taxonomy): Eukaryota > Metazoa > Chordata > Actinopteri > Cyprinodontiformes > Rivulidae > Garcialebias > Garcialebias charrua. Next base: position 32,234 of record JBBPBX010011290.1, on the reverse strand, counting down.
CATTCAATGTTTTTTTTATGAATTTGTTTTATTTTGTCTCTTCATTTAAAAATGAATGAATAAATGAATTAAATAAAACATTAAATAAAGCCTCAATAAACGCTTATGATCAATAATTCATGTGAATAATGCAGAATACCATCCTGATTTATGCTCAATAATCCAGGTAAATAACACAGAATAACATCCTGATTTATGCTCAATAATCCAGGTGAATAACAGAATAACATCCTGATGCATGCTCAATAATCCAGGTGAATAATGCAGAATAATAAACGCTTCTTTCATAACTTCTCCATCACTGAAAGACTTCTTATGTTGAGCCAGGATGCAGCTAACACGGTAGGAGGCGATCGTAGCAACCTTACCTTTTGTGCTGGGCCGAGTGAAGATCGATTGCTGTGCTGCAAGCTTGTTTTTTAGCTCCCACACTTTCTGAGTCCGTAAACAACTTTTAGGAGGGAAATCTGTCTCAGTTTGTGCATCGTCTTGAAATGCCGCTTCAAGTTACACTTTTTGGGCAAGGCAACGCTCGAATTACAGATGAGGCAAATAGACTTCGAATTAGAATAAACAAAAAAATACTCCTCCTCCCACTCTGTGTGAAAATAATAAGTTTTCGTTTGCTTGTTCGCTAGTTTTGCATCCATGTTTACTGCGTACTGACATTCACTCCACAGCGCTCTCACGCACCGATAGCTCCACTGCTGTCTTAAAGTCTCGTGAGTCACCGCACCCAAAACTTGCGAGACTATGTCTGTGAGAATACAAGATGGGGAGGGCTGAGGAAAGCGTTGCTGCGCATTGGAACATCTTCACTTCTCCCACCCTCCACCTCCACCACTTCTGCCGGAGTTAGAATGAAGCTGAGCAGCGGACATGTCACCTCCACCACTTCTGCCGGAGTTAGAATGAAGCTTAGCAGCGGACATTTCACCTTGTTAACAGCTGAGAGCCGGCTGCCAGTGTTCTGTGGCTTGCGGGCCAGCTCTAATAGTTATTAAATATCATCCAGGGGGGCATAAATAATTGCTTCGCGGGCTGGATCTGGCCCGCGGGCCGCCACTCTGACATATGTGCTCTAGGCATTGTGTATACATGGTGCGTTACAGTAATGGACCAGCAGGGGTCCTCTTGCAGGCCAAAACAATAAAATAATGAGAAAGTGACAGGCATAATTATTAACAATGTACATTTATCTTGTACCTATTACCTTCACGTACCTATAATACATCCAGAATAAATATGTCATAGTTTTAATTTAGATTTTGGGGTAAACAGCAATTCAAAGTACTTCAAAATGCTAATTTCAGTTTGCTTATCTATAACTTCTATTGAAAATGTTGATTGATTAAACAAAAGTGTGTGTGTATATATGCTTACACACATACATACACACACACACATATATACATATATATATATATATATATATATATATATATATATATATATATATATATATATATATATATATATATATATATATATATATATATCGTAAACACCTTTTCAGGAAAAAATAGTAACAGCCATCAAACAAATAAATATTAACTTCTTCTTTGTAACACTGAACATGAAATATGAATTTTGAATAGAGGTCATAGAAAAGCAAACTGAAAGAAGCATTTTGAGGTACTTTGACTTGCTCTTTTATACAAAATCTAAAACTGACATATTTATTCTTGATATATTTAGGTATGTGAAAGTAATAAGTTTTCATTCATTCATTCAACCTTTATTTATACAGGCTAGCCTCGTTGAGTCACGGGGACTCATTTACAAGAGGGACCTGTCTCACTCACACCAAACAACCATCCACTCTCACACTCACACCTAGGGTCAATTTAGAGTCACCAATCAGCCTAACAAGCATGTTTTTTGGTCTGTGGGAGGAAACCGGAGTACCCGGAGGAAACCCACGCATGCACGGGGAGAACATGCAAACTCCACCCAGAAAGGCACCGGACCGGGATTTGAACCGGCAACCTTCTCGCTGAGAGGCAGCAGCTCTACCAGTTGTGCCACCGTGCTGCCAAGTATGTCATAAGTATGGCATAATTGTATATTGTTTATAAATACTGAATGCATCTCATTTTCTCTCATTGTTTTTTGACTGCAGGGGCACTTTCTGTTTCTCTTATTGTAATGCACCATGTATGAGCCACACAAATCTTTAAGAGAGAACTAATGTTGACTGGTTTGACCGCAGTACATCAGATAACATTTTACATTTGTGTGTGTGTTAGACAGGACCATCCTACGGACGGAAATTTATGACAGGATACTTGTCATCTATTGGGATACATGCTGGAGAAACCAGAGTCGGTAGGGTCTTAAGAGAGGTGCACCAGCCTTACCATCAGTTGCGACAACATGTGAGTGAATCTGGCAATTATATATTAAACAGTGTAACAACTCAAACACTGCTTTTTATAATAGATTTTTAAAAATATGTATCCACTTCACAGGAACAAACACACCCACACCCCACTGAACATAAGTGGATCTGCAGTGGAAGTGGTCTCCAGCTACAAATACTTGGGTGTACACATGATGATAACCTCAGCTGGAGCAACAACACCACCAGCCTGATCAAGAAAGGTCATCAGAGACTCTACTTCCTCAGACGGCTGAGACGAGCTGGTCTGAGCAGCCCAGTCCTCACCTCCTTCTACAGGTGTGCAGTGGAGAGCATCCTGTGCTCCAGCATCAACGTGTGGCATGGAGGCTGCACAGCTGCAGAGAGGAAAGCTCTACAGAGAGTGGTGAAGGCTGCACAGAAGATGTTGGAGTCAGTCTCCCCACCATCACAGACATCTACACCTCCAGATGCACCTGCATCATGAAAGACCCCACTCACCCAGCACACACACACTCTTTGCCCCACTCCCTTCAGGACGGAGGTTGAGGAGCATCAAGTGTAGAACAACTAGACTGAGGAACAGCTTCTACCCTGAGGCTGTTAGACTCATGAATAAATAACCAGAATAATCACTGTGAAATATCACATCTTGTTGCTGCTGATCTGTTTCTTGTTGCTGCTGATCTGTTTCTTGTTGCTGCTGATCTGTTTCTTGTTGCTGCTGATCTGTTTTATGTTGCTGTGTTCATTGAGCACATCTGCTCACACAGCTGCTGTGTGGAGTAATGGTTTTCTATTATATTAGTGCTGCATGTATTTTTTATTTAGTGTATTACTAGTTGATGTTTTTCTTAGTTCATATCTTAGATGTTATAACTGTTTTTCTTTTACATTTTATTGTTGGATGTAACTGGGACCCTGTGTACATAATCTCATTTCATCACATGTACCACATGCTGTGCAAATGACAATAAAATTCTCTGACTTTGTTATTTCTAAAATCATTTTTTCTCTCTAATAATGGAAAAAACAGACATTAACTAACAAAAATAGCAGCTAGAAATAATTTTTCTCCAGTCATTTTTAATTTGAACAAGATTTAGCCTACCAGAAAGCCTACACTTATCTTTGCAGGAAGTTTTATTGTCCTGCTATCAGCTGCTTCCATCCTTTAATATTAGTAATAAAAATTATAAATATATATGATGTGTTGGTGGCTGACTGATAATTTGTATTATTAAAATTTGTAGCTATTTGGCTACATGACCAAATCTAGATTCTGTCAGCGATAAAAACAAAACAAAAAAAAACTAGGTTATAACACCCCACACAAGACCAGGTTTATTTTGTTAGTGGAGGGTTTATATTTATTTGTTTATCACCAGGAGTATTAAAATGAGTTATAACCGTGACAAGATAGTGTGGACTTGTTTCACAGAGAGATGCGCCTTGAAGACGGTCAGATCCGCCTCTCGGGTTGCAGTGCGCGCTCCCGACACAGGGTTGCAGTGCGCGCTCCCGACACAGGGTTGCAGTGCGCGCTCCCGACACAGGGTTGCAGTGCGCGCTCCCGACACAGGGTTGCAGTGCGCGCTCCCAACACAGGGTTGCAGTGCGCGCTCCCGACACAGGGTTGCAGTGCGCGCTCCCGACACAGGGTTGCAGTGCGCGCTCCCGACACAGGGTTGCAGTGCGCGCTCCCGACACAGGGTTGCAGTGCGCGCTCCCAACACAGGGTTGCAGTGCGCGCTCCCGACACAGGGTTGCAGTGCGCGCTCCCGACACAGGGTTGCAGTGCGCGCTCCCAACACAGGGTTGCAGTGCGCGCTCCCGACACAGGGTTGCAGTGCGCGCTCCCGACACAGGGTTGCAGTGCGCGCTCCCAACACAGGGTTGCAGTGCGCGCTCCCGACACAGGGTTGCAGTGCGCGCTCCCGACACAGGGTTGCAGTGCGCGCTCCCAACACAGGGTTGCAGTGCGCGCTCCCGACACAGGGTTGCAGTGCGCGCTCCCGACACAGGGTTGCAGTGCGCGCTCCCAACACAGGGTTGCAGTGCGCGCTCCCAACACAGGGTTGCAGTGCGCGCTCCCAACACAGGGTTGCAGTGCGCGCTCCCAACACAGGGTTGCAGTGCGCGCTCCCGACACAGGGTTGCAGTACGCGCTCCCAACACAGGGTTGCAGTGCGCACTCCCAACACAGGGTTGCAGTGCGCGCTCCCAACACAGGGTTGCAGTGCACGCTCCCGACACAGGGTTGCAGTGCGCGGTCCCAACACAGGGTTGCAGTGCGTGCTCACAACACAGGGTTGCAGTGCGCGCTCCCGACACAGGGTTGCAGTGCGCGCTCCCAACACAGGGTTGCAGTGCGCGCTCCCAACACAGGGTTGCAGTGCGCGCTCCCGACACAGGGTTGCAGTGCGCGCTCCCAACACAGGGTTGCAGTGCGCGCTCCCGACACAGGGTTGCAGTGCGCGCTCCCAACACAGGGTTGCAGTGCGCGCTCCCAACACAGGGTTGCAGTGCGCGCTCCCGACACAGGGTTGCAGTGCGCGCTCCCGACACAGGGTTGCAGTGCGCGCTCCCAACACAGGGTTGCAGGGCGCGCTCCCGACACAGGGTTGCAGTGCGCGCTCCCGACACAGGGTTGCAGTGCGCGCTCCCAACACAGGGTTGCAGTGCGCGCTCCCGACACAGGGTTGCAGTGCGCGCTCCCAACACAGGGTTGCAGTGCGCGCTCCCGACACAGGGTTGCAGTGCGCGCTCCCAAACAGGGTTGCAGTGCGCGCTCCCAACACAGGGTTGCAGTGCGCGCTCCCGACACAGGGTTGCAGTGCGCGCTCCCGACACAGGGTTGCAGTGCGCGCTCCCAACACAGGGTTGCAGTGTGCGCTCCCAATACAGGGTTGCAGTGCGCGCTCCCGACACAGGGGGAACAGATTCTCTGCTGCGTCAAACTGACACCCCACCCAAACACCACGTCAAAAATTAAAGCAAATAGTATGACTGGTTAGTGCTCCGTTAGTTAGTGCTGGTTTGACGTGGGTGGAGTGTCAGCTTCACGCAGCTCAGATTCTCACTGGGGAACAGAAATTCGCACAGCACCGGGAGTTCATTTCCGGTTCCTGGTGAGGTGTTAAGGGCACGTCCCACCGGGAGGAGACCCAGAGGAAGACCCAGGACACACTGGAGAGACTATGTTTCTTGGCTGGCCTGGGAACGCCTTGGGATTCCCCCAGAGGAGCTGCTCCAAGTGGCTGGGGAGAGGGAAGTCTGGGCCTCCCTACTTAGGTTGCTACCCCTGCGACTCAACTCCAGATAAGTAGGAAAAAATGGATGGATGGATGAATGTTTTAAAGCTTCAGTATGTAGCTTTTTTTATAAACATATTTCTTCACTCTGTCACTACCTCCTGACAGACTGATGTTAGCCAGGTAATCTCTGAAAAAAAAATATTGTCCCCTTGCTTCTCCAGGTGGTAAATAAGCATTTCTAAAAAGAAAAGGTGACACGCCATTTTCCAGCCAATAAAAACAGAGTTTGTAACCAGCCAATAAAAACAGAGCTTGAATTTGAATCAGCCAATAAAAACAGAGCTTGAATTTGAATTTCCACAGACCATGGGAGAGCAGAGCCATATATGGCTCTGAGGGGGAAGGATCAGAATGCTTTGCCTGTTGAAATTTTTTCTAAGTGCTACAGTTCTACAGAAACTGCAGACTGAACCTTTAACTGTATGTTCAAGCTTTAATAATAGGCATAATAAGCTAATTTACAGCTGATAAGATAACAAATACTTATGACTTACTCCCAGTTAATTTTTGCTGAGAAATGGTGGATTTCACTGCATTGGAAAAAACAAAAGTAAATCCAGTGATTCTGATCTTATTTAGGCATTCTTCCTATTGTGCTAAAAATGGTTCACAGATTCTTCCCAGCCTAGTGCCTAAAATAAATCCTTAACCAAGAAAAACAACAAACTTCAGTGACAAAAGCAGCCCGGTGAGTGAAATCCACACTCCAGAGTGTTTATGATACAAATCATCAGAACTGCAAAAAATTTGATCACCAATGCAAAAAGAGCCATAGGATGACTAAGATAAGAGCAAATCCATATCTTATTAATAAAATCATTTTGAACAGTTGAGAAAGAAATTTTATTCATATTTATATAGTGCCAAGTCACAACAGATATCACCTAAGGGCACAGAACAAAAACATTCACATACATTATAAAAGCCAATTAGCAGAAGTTATCTATCTAAGGAACCAACAGATTGCGTTGAATCTTCACTTCATTACAGTCTACATATTTCATACTTAGTCTACATCCAATATGAATTTAAGAAATTCCATAGTCTCTACCCTTGATTTTGTCACCAAACTGTTACCTTGTGGTTTTTAGCTTTCATGATCTATGGAAGATCACAAGTTGGTGTTTTGTTCTACAAACAACAACAAAAATAGTTTGTTTTTCGTAAGCCTGCGTCTGGCCAGTGACTGTATTAGGGCCTCCTTCCACCATCTTACAGGCCAGACATTAAAGCTGTACTTCTCCAAACAAAGCAATTTATATGTTCTTCTGAATAAAGCTAAACACCACACAACCACGTGTAAGCTTTAAAGTAAGAAATTAACATATTCTGATGACTTGGCAAGTAAAAAAAAAACAATAAATAATACAAATAAATATATCTTGCTACTCTTTTGATCTATGTGATATATTTGTATGTGGTATTTCTAAATTATTAAAACAAAACAAACAAAAAACCCAGAAAACTCAAACAGTGTTGCCTGAGATATCTTCAAGATCTGCCAGCTGTCATTGCTCTTTTTATTTTTGTCTTTGTGAACTATAATTATTCTGAGCCCTGCATAATTTGGTAAACACTTCCACAATAACACACACATAATACAAGGAACCGTTTAAGATGTCGGGTTTGGCCCCTAACACCTATCTTCACCACTAACAGCGCGTTTGCACCGAGCTGGAAACAACCTCGACCTGCAGTGCATCCCAGAGCCACTTAAGACTGTTGGAATGCATGAGAGGGTAAACAGACCATGACAACGATGAACTTCTGATGCATATGTCACACTAAAGTCACAATCACAACAGGCTAAATCAAATTTAAAAATACAAACCAAATCAGTTTAATAAGTAGAGCACAAGTTGTTACGTAATGTGCCATAAAAAAGTTTAAACACGGGCATTAAAAACCAAAAGGAAAAATTAAAACAGAGGTTAAAAACAGACGATAAAACAGGATATAAAAGCAAGTTAAAAAAGACTCTTCTTTAAATCGCCACCTTATTGTGGTGGAGGAGATTGTGAGCCTGAATGATCCTAGGAGTTATGCTGTCTAGGGGAATTTTAATTGCCCCAGGTAGGGTTTCCCAAAGCAGATTGGTTCTAGGTAACAGGCCAGACAAAGAGATATTCAGAAGAGACTTATATGGACAACACAAATCAAAGAACTCAGTGTCCCTTGCCCAGACGTGGGTTACCAGGGCCACACCCTAGGAGCCAGGCCTGGAGAGGGGCTCGTCAGCGGGCGCCTGGTGATCAGGTTTCTACCTATGGGGCTCGGTTTGGCTCAGCCCGGCTCAGCCCAAAGGAGAAACATGGGTCTACCTTCCTGTGGACCCACCACCTGCAGTAGGGACCATACAAATTGAGTGCATGATGCCATGAGCAGTGGCCGAAGGCAGAGGCCTTGGTGCTCCAACCCTGGCTCACCAAAGCTGGCTCTTGGGACATGGAATGTGACCTCTCTGGTGGGGAATTAGCCTGAACTTTTGGGTGAGTTTGAGAGGTACAGACCAGATATAGTTGGTCTCACCTCGACGCACAGTATGTGCTCTGGAAACAATCACCTTGAGAGGGACTGGACCTTATTCCACTCTGGAGTTGCCCATGGTGAAAGGTGCCAAGGTGATGTGGGTCTACTTTTGGCCCACGGAGTTGGTGCTTGTGTGGTGGAGTTTTCCCCGGTAGATGAGAGGGAGACTTCCCTGTGCCTTTGGGTGGGGGGATGGGCTCTGACTGATGTTTGTGCCTATACACCAAACAGCAGTTTAGAGTATCCGGCCTTCTTGGAGTCCTTGGCAGGATTGCTGGAAGGTGCACCAGCTGGGGACTCCTTTATTCTACTGGGGGACTTCAATGCACACATAGGTAATGGTAGTGTGACCTGGAGGGGTGTGGTTGGGAGGAACGGCCTCTCTGATCTGAACTCAAGCAGTGTTCTGTTGTTTGATTTCTGTGTTAGTCATGGATTGTCCATTACAAACACCATGTTTGAACATAAGGTTGTCCACTTGGCACCAGGACACCCTAGGTCGTAGATCAATGATTGACTTTGCAATTGTGTCATCTGATTTGCGGCCATTTGTTCGGGTGAAGAGAGGAGCTGAGCTGTCAACTGGTCACCACCTAGTAGTGAGTTGGATCAGATGGCGGGGGAAGATGCCAGACAGACCCAGAAGACCCAAATGTGTAACAAGGGTTTGCTGGGAATGCCTGGCAGAAGACCCATCAGAAAGATCTTCAACTTGCACATCTGGGAGAGCCTTAACTGCATTTCAGCTGAGGTGGGGGACATTGAGTCAGAGTGGGCCATGTTCCGTACCTCACTTGTTGCTGCCTTGCGCTGTGGTCACAAGGTTGTTGGTGCTTCTCACAGTGACCATACTCAAACTTGGTGGTGGACACCTCGGGTTAGGGAGGCTGTCAAGCTGAAGAAAGAGTCCTATCAGGCCTTGTTGGCTGGTGAGGCTCTAGAGACAGCTGAGGAGTACCGAAGGGCCAAATGGTCCGCTGCCTTAGCTGTTACTGAGGCAAAAGCTTGGATGTGGGAGGAGTTTGGTGAGGCCTTGAATAAATACTCTTGGTCAGCTCCAAGGAGATTCTGGCAAACCATCAGACAGCTGAGGAGGGGAACGTAGCACTTTACCAACACTGTTTTCAGTGAAGTTGGGATACTGTTTACTTCAACCAGTGATGTCCTTTGAAGGTAGAAAGAATGCTTCTCTGACCTTCTAAATCCCACTGGTACATCTTCCAAGGAGGAAGCTGAATCCTGGGACTTTGGATTGGTCTATCTATAACTGTGGCTGAGTTGACCGAGATAGGTAAAAAGCTCAGAGGTGGCAGGTCCCCGGGGTTTCATGAAATTCACCCTAATTTTCTTATGGCTATGGATGTTGTTGGGCTATCTTGGTTGACATGTCTTTACATTGACATTGAGGGCAGTGCACTGGATTGGAAAACTGGGGTGGTGGTTCCTCTCTACAAAAAGGGGGACTTGAGGGTGTGCTCCAATTATAGGGGCATACCTCTACTTAGCCTCCCTGGTAAGGTCTATTCAAGGGTATTGAAAAAGCCTTTTTTTTTTTTTTAGATAAGAGTGATTATCTTATCACTGAATGAGGCAAGTAGACTGATAGAAGCACCATCTTGGTACATTTGTCCATGAAAGCCATTCCACTATCTGTGTGTTATTGTGATCAATCTCAACAGCTTGGAGAGTAGTCTTGTTGGTTGATTAAAGCAGTGTTTTTCAACCACTGTGCCGTGGCACACTAGTGTGCCGCGAGTGATCATCAGGTGTTCCGCGGAAATTATCCAATTTCACTTAACTGGTCTAAAAATATATTTTTTAATGAATTAATTATCTATAATATGCCATTTTTGAATGTCTGTGCTGTAGTGGTGTCTTGCGGCGTAATCATGTAATTTACTTATCGCTAGATAGATGGCAGTATGGAACATAGCATTGCACATTAAAACAAGAAAAGTACCGTAGTGATGCATGAACGTGACATGTAGCAGTGACAGCATTACATTCTAGCTAGCTGCTAGCAAGACTACGACAGTGATGGAAAAGTTTTTGAAAAGAAAAAATACTAACTCCGATCTGGTCCCTGGACCAAATTCTGACCCAGATGTAGGCCTTAGTATAAGTGGATATCAGAAGATACCGTGAGCTCGAAACAGTACAGTGAGAGTTACATTTCGTTTGGATTTACTTTTACCGGGGACGCAATGACACCGACTCTGTTGTGCTTGGTATGCGGTGAGAAGCTGTTTATTTCATTCCTATTCAAGGCACTTTGATAAGAATGACTACCATATATATTTAACATAGGCGGATACAGTGTATCTATGTTTACAGTTTTGGTTGGTGGTGTGCCTCGAGATTTTTTCAATGAAAACACTGTGCCTCGGCTCAAAAAAGGTTGAAAAACACTGGATTAAAGGACTTTAAGAGATTTAGAGGTTTTGTCATGTATTGGGGTTCCAAGGGCATGGCCATGCCATTACACTGACTGCGTGCTACTATGACTGATTTCAATTGCTTGAAGAGAAGTCTTGTTGTTTGGTTAAAGGATTTTAGAAGATATAGGGGTCTTTTACCTGCTAATGGGGATCCAGGGGCATGGACAGAGGAGTGTTCCTCTCCAGTGGACCACCGATGCTAGAGAACTCTGGACTCCCCAACTCAGCTCATCAGAGCTAGGGAATCTCCATCTTAGTGTTCTCCCAGTCCTCAGAAAACCAAAGTAAGTCAACAGAATGTTCTCTTTTTTAATTTTAATTTTTTTAAAATATTTTTTACATTTTGGGGCACTAGTGACCTTTATTGGAGAGGGAGAGGGCGAAACGGTAGAGAGGGGGGAGACACCACAGAAAGAAGCTCGTCGGGTCTGGGACGTGAACCCGTAACGCCTGTGGAGAGGCTCAGCCTCAAGCATATGTGCCACCCACTTTATCCCCTGCACCAAAGCGGCGGCACAACAGAATGTTCTCTTAAGTCATGAATGTGCTCTTTATTATCTATATTACTGGAAATTGAATGTAATCATTTTGAATTATGCTGATAACGTTGTTCCCTTGTTAATCCTTAATTAAAGCAAAGCATAAATGATAAAACTTTGGACTGTCATTTCATTACTTCGTGCTCATGGATGTGAGAAGCTTGGGTTAGAAACTGGATCGGAACCGGATTCTGGGCCTGATTCGTCTTCGGACGCTTCCCACAGGGAAATGGCTCGCACAGGAGGGAAGGAGGAAAACTGTGTGGAGCGGCCATTTCCGCGTCTTCCTCTTGCTCGTTCCTCAACCAAGAGCGGAGACGGAAGTTCTTCGTGCGGTCGGGTCATATTCTGTCACGATCGGCGGGGTGTGTGAGGGATTGAGTCCAATGTTGCAGACAGCAGACTCACAGAGGCACGAGTAAGAAACAATAAACTTTAATGAGACAACTCAAAACACTGACGTGGCAGTAGAACATGAAACAAACTCCAGGACTAAACTAAAACTGTGGCTTTAAAGCTCAAACTGTGGCTGGATTACTAGAACTCAAAACTAAAGAGACGTACTCACAGACCAGGGAGCTGAAGCGCAGCAGATACACGTCACGACACACCAGGGGAAATGGACGAATGACCCGACAACATAACTGACTGCAGACAGAGTATATATACACACAGACAGACAGGAAGTAACGACACGCACCTGGGAATAATTTAACAGAACAAGGCTGACTCTGAACATGGGGGAAACAAGGGTGACAGAACTCTAGGTTGAACTAATAATAAACAAACATGTGGACTACATTAAAAGGGGACCTAAACACATGTAGACACATGTCATCAGCCAACTGGTTGATCCACTGTGAGAGGGTGCTATTTATAAGACTGAGTTGAATACAGCATATCAGACTGAAGAAGTCTTTCGGACGAAAGACGAAACGTTTCTACAATTGTTTTTGCTTTGTTTTGTTTTTTGAATGTCCAGAGGATCAGACTTAGCTTTTTTAGACTAGTGGGATATGTTTGTTTATATGTGTTAGCAGGGACATGGTGAAACCATCAACCCAAACACACCACCTACCATGGACCACTTGTCAAAATAAGTTAATCCCACCTTGTTATAAGGTGGAGAAGCACTGCTCTGCTCTAGATGGTTGGATGGATGGATGGATGGATCCCAGATGGATGATGTGTCTGGCAGCAGAACCAGAGAAAACTGAGCAGGTGAAATGTCTTTCATGCACAACTGTCTTTTCTGCTATTAAAATCTGAAATCTAAATACAAGTACTGTACCCTGATGCATGCTCAATAATCCAGGTAGAAAAATCTAAAAAAGCTAAGTCTGGTCCTGTGGACATTCAATGTTTTCTACTTGTTAAAATTCATTACAAATAAATAATTAATGTAATTATGTTATAAATAATAATGTAATTACAAATGACAAAACTCATTTAATCTCAAAGTATGTCCAGAGGACCAGACTTAGCTTTTTTAGACTAAATACAAGTATTTATTCTTTGTGGTCACTAGTCAGAAGTCAAAAGTCAAAGTCAACTTTATTGTCAGAACTGCAATATGTACAGGACATACACAGGATTGAAATTGCATTTCTCTCTCAGTCCCTCGGTGCAACAGTATCCATTTAAACACTAAACAATTAATAAACAAGCATAAAATGAAATAATAAAAGTTTAGTACTGTCCTGAGTTTTTTGCATAGTAGTTTTTCATAGTAGTAAAAAAGTATTAGTAATTAGTAAAAAAGTATTAGTAGTAGAAGAATACTGTGGAGATGATGGGGGTCACCATTTAGTCTGAATAAAGGCCTGAGAATGAGGGAGTGGAGGAGGAGAGTGTACGATGAAATTATATACATTCTCAATCTTAATAATGATTTAATGGTGTGGGGAACTGGGATTCGAACCTCCAACCTTCCGATCGGGGGACGACTGCCATTACCACTACGCCACGGTCGCCCCTATATATAAAACTATATAAACTACGTCTCATGCCAACATTAAGGTAGCTAACAAATTATACTCCACTTAAAGCGGTAAGTCAGCTCAAATGCAAACACGATGCTAACGTTAGCTCGTATTTTTTTATTGGACAAACAACCTGAAATGGCTAATAATGCAGTAATGCTGAGCTAACGGGATATACCCTGATGCACACGCCCGGATTTTCGCAGGGGCTACCCTGGGCTGGAGCCCCTGGCCCCGGGATTTTAGGGGCCCCCAGAGCCTCCGGCCATGCCCCCTAAGTTTTTTTTTTGTCTCAAACACGTTGTCTCACACAGGAGAAAACTGTTCTTGTCAGGTTTCATGTAAAACTGGATGATTTTATCTATACGCATCAGCGCGGCTGGTCCCCTCCCGCTGCCGGCGGGGGAGGGGGGGTGCGCGTGCGCGCAGCCGGTCCGCTGCCGGCAGGGGAGGGGGGGTGCGCGTGCGCGCAGCCGGTCCGCTGCCGGCGGGGGAGGGGGGTGGGGTGCGTGGCTGCGGCCGGTCCCCCACAAGAGAAAGCGGAGGTGGAGGTTGCAGGAAAGAAAAGTGAGAGGAGCTGGTGTAGAGGGAGCAGCCATACAGGGGCGGCTAGAGGAGATGGAGCTGGGGGCCCCAACCAGAAACGAGGGAAGAGAAAAAATGTTGAAGTGGCTGCACGGGCCAGCAAAATGTGTGCAGAGATGAGGGAGTGGACAGTGACAGTGAGGCTGGTGCTCTGAGTTCAGTGAAGCCTCTGTGTCACAGGCTGACTGAGCCTTGTTATCCTGTGGAAACTTTACTGTCTTCCCTCAAACAGGCAAAAGGACTGAGAGGAGTTAAAGTTGAAAGTCACTTTCCAAACCTGAGAACTTATGACTCAGCCAGACATTACATAAGGCACAAAACAGAATCTGGGTTCACTGACCAAGAAATTTTCAGATTAAAGAAAATAATGAGCAAAGTCAGAAAACAATTCTGAACAAATGATGAACACCAGCATTTTAATTTTTCTTATACTCTTTTTGTACCCACTTTTAAACATCTCACTCAACATGGATTAAAATAGCATCTTTAAAAATCAACGGAGCTAGAGAGGCTGTGAAGCGCGCACTGGTTTACCAAACCATTAAGTATAAAAGCATTGACGTTCTGCTTTTACAAGAGACACATGATGCATCAAATGAGACAGTGGCGCAGGGAAGTTTGTGTTGAAGTCCTGGCAACAATAGCTATTCAGTGATTTTATTTTGTGATGCAAGCATTATATTCTAGTTTCAAACCCTAACATGTGGTTTTGTATTTAACCAGTTCAGGGTTGTTTGTAGTTTGTGACAACTGGCATATTAAAGTTGTGAGTTGTGAAAACTTACTATTCAGTCATTTTCTGCTCATCAAAGCAAAACTAACAAACAAACATACTGATATATATATATATATATATATATATATATATATATATATATATATATATATATATATATATATATGTGTGTGTGTGTGTGTGTGTGTGTGTGTGTGTATACAGTATATGTGTGTGTGTGTGTGTGTATACCGGTACCGGTATATATATGGGCCCCCATGTTGACTCAAGCCCAGGGGCCCCCATCCTCCTAAATCCGGCCCTGCTGATGCATGCTCAATAATCCAGGTAGAAAAATCTAAAAAAGCTAAGTCTGGTCCTCTGGACATTCAAAAAACAAAACAAAACAAAGCAAAAAAATTACATTGTGTCCAGTGGAAGAAAATGTCTCTTTAAGGGCTGCTACAAACAGGTTCATAAAACCATATAGCAGACATCTGTTGATGCACGGTGGCACAACTGGTAGAGCTGCTGCCTCTCAGCGAGAAGGTTGCCGGTTCAAATCCCGGTCCGGGGCCTTTCTGGGTGGAGTTTGCATGTTCTCCCCGTGCATGCGTGGGTTTCCTCCGGGTACTCCGGTTTCCTCCCACAGACCAAAAAACATGCTTGTTAGGCTGATTGGTGACTCTAAATTGACCCTAGGTGTGAGTGTGAGAGTGGATGGTTGTTTGGTGTGAGTGAGACAGGTCCCTCTTGTAAATGAGTCCCCGTGACTCAACGAGGCTAGCCTGTATAAATAAAGGTTGAATGAATATAAAAGTTTATATTGTCTGATATTTAACAGGTTTGACTTCAGCTCAAGTTTTGTACACAAGCTGGAGTTAAAATAACTTTTGCTTCAAAACAGTAATTCCCCACACCATGTGTCGTTGTGTCCCTTAGGGGCGGCCGTGGCGTAGTGGTAATGGCAGTCGTCCCCCGATCCGAAAGTTGGCGGTTCGAGTCCCGGTTCCCCACGCCATGTGTCGTTGTGTCCTTGGGCAAGACACTTAACCCTGAGTTGCTCCCGGTAGGTCTGGAAAAGCACCTTGCATGGTAGTCTGCCGCTACCGGTTTATGAATGTGTGTAGCATTCAATGTGTGTAGCACTTTGAGATTTTCACTAATGAAAAGTGCGTTATAAATTGAATTCATTATTAATAATCCTTTTTTACTGATAATACTGATGAACCTGTTGTTTGTTTAGGAAACACCTCCCTACAGTCTGTCCGGCTTTTGCTGAGGAAGAGAACATGAAGATAGGGCTGCAGATGGACCAGGACTTTCCACCAGCCATTCTGTCTGAGGACCCTGCTGCTGGTGGTGGAACCAACACAAGACATCATTTGCTGTCAGATTTTGCATTCAAACATACTGCCTGAGAAGCAGATATGATCATTTTCCTCAACAAGAACAGTTTCTGATTTTATACTGTACCTGCTGCTAATCTGGTATGGATTGATTGTACAAGTCTCTTTTTTATTATAATAATAATAATAATTTTGTTTGATATTCTGCAGCAGTGTTAGCCCATCAGTGAGAGCTCAGTGATTGCAGCATCACACACTGGACATGTGGAAATGTTTCCATGTGGTTTTCAAACATAAAGCTCTCTTGTAAAAGTGTACCCATGTGAAAAGAAAACTAATAACCTGTTGAAGTTCACAAGTTTGATAGTCATATACTGGTTGAAAATAGCCCTGTGAGAAATTCATAGTAAATTTAACAAAAAAGGAAAAAGTGAATAGAATTAAAATTCAAACAGAAGTTCTAATTATTTAATCCTGAAAGAACTCTGGCTAACTACTGTAGCTCTTTTATAACATGATGGAGTTAAACTCAAAGCAGTCACCTCAGATAAATAATGTTAACATTATTTTTATATGAACGTTTCTGTTAACTTATTATTTTTATATGAAAGTTTCTGTTAACTTATTATTTTTATATTTGATTGTTTCTGTTCAGTGCTCTGAGACGACTTCTGTTGTGACTTGGCGCTGTGACTCTGTTGTAAGAAAATAAAATGTTCAACACATTCTGACTTGTCTTCTTATTCATGTATCACCCAAAAATGTGTATTTTGATTTAAGACAGGCTCAGAGTCCAGTTTTATTTTAACCATTTTAGTAAAAACAAATCAATCAGTCAGAAAAATGTAACTTGTGGATGATTAAACAGAAGAGCTGCTTCATCTGATGGTTTCAACGTGGATCACTTCCTGTCCTCAGTCCTCGGTGCCTCATTGGAACAACTTGTTTGGATCTGATCTTGGCTAGCCTCCTCAGTGGTGTGTCTCCCCACTTCTCACATCCAGGTTGGACCTTATCCAACCTCAACATCATTGTGTCCAGTGGAAGAAAATGTCTCTTTAAGGGCTGCTACAAACAGGTTCATAAAACCATATAGCAGACATCTGTTGAATATAAAAGTTTATATTGTCTGATATTTAACAGGTTTGACTTCAGCTCAAGTTTTGTACACAAGCTGGAGTTAAAATAACTTTTGCTTCAAAACAGTAATTCCTAAGTAGATTTTCAAAAGGGATGTTCTTTGGAATAATGATAAGACAAGACTGTTCAAGTTGCACTTGCTGTGCATTTCCCTCTTTTGAGTCTGAAGAACTTTCTGGTTTTAGATATTTACTGAATGTGGCATCAGAGCATTTTTATGCAGGACCGATTTCTTTTTAATGAGTTTTAACAAGTAGCAAAGATTAAATCTGCTCAAAATCCAACAATAATTGAATAATAATATGTAAGAATAAAGCCTTTGTTAAACACATAATGTTTAGAAAACACTTTTGTAAGATCTAGTTGAGAGGCATATCAGTCAGGAATGGTAATATAAACATTAGATAAAGGCTAGCATTAGCATGTTAGCTTCACAAACAAATTCACCAGAATAAACAGACAGCTGAAGGTTTTTTCCACAAACAGCCATATAAAATTTGAGAGGCATATAAGTCAGAAATGCAAATAGACATTAGATAAAGGGTTTTCATGATTCAAAACGTACCTGCAGCCAGCCTACTTGTCACTGCACGACTCATTTTCCAGGAAAAAATTATAATAATAAACGACCGGAAACACGCTGTTGATAGGCAGAGCTCACGTTAGACGTGTCCAGGCCTCCAGGGCGGCGAAAACTGCGCCCTGAAGAGTCCAATAGTTTTGTAAAGTTGTGACATAACTGCGCATGCGCTAGTTATAATAATAATAATAATAATAATAATAAATTCAATTTATACCGCACTTTTCATTAATAAAAATCTCAAAGTGCTACAACAATAAAAACAAGTGATAAAATCAAATAAAATCAATAATGGTATTAACTAAGATTAAAAACAGAATAACGAGAGTCTACGGATAAGATGCAGGCGCCCACAGGACCGGAAATACGTCACAATCAGAAAACGTTTTTTGAAACAAACAATTTAACTTATCATTACTCATAAAATATTTATCCTACACAACTAAAAACATATATGCATATATTTCGAAATATTTTTATTTTATTATTTCATTTTTATTAAAAAAATTAAGTCTTCAAATGGTGAAGAGCTCCAGAGGTTCCAGAGGGGTGGCACCCTGGCCTATTGACCGGCTGCCCCTGATGTCTGCATTGGTTTTTGCCAGGATTCCAACAGATTCTTAAAGCCATTTAGAGAGGTCAAGTTCGAGATCTTCAGATCTTTTTGTAAGATATTCCAGGAAGCAGGACCGGAGTAAGAGAAGGCCCATTTGCGAAACTCAGTCCTCACTGAGGGAACACTGCAGGTAATCATGTCCTGAGAGCGCATGCTGTAGCTGCACTCATGCAGAGACATGTAGGAGGAGATGTATGAAGGCAGCAGACCAAGAAGTGATTTAAAGATGAAAATGTACCAGTGGAAGAGTCTGCGTGAGGTTGATGATGATAGTTAGTGTTGGCTTGGGCTTCCTGTACTAGTTATTATGCTATAGGCTTATACTGGAGGACAAATTGACCACATTTTGTCACGTAGCTGTTGTCTTGCTCTACTCTACCTGTTTGTATTTGTAAATATTTATATATTTAAAGTGTTTTGTTGTATTTTTATCCAACAGAAAGTGCACATGGGCCTGACAGACCCTAACAGGGCTCTCTTGTAACTGAGTTCTTTAGGTTCAATGAGACTAACCTGTATAAATAAAGGTTGAATGAATTCAGTTTGTCTGTTTCTCCTTCCAGTACTTTCAAATCCCAGCTGTCGGAACAGATGGCCGCTTGCTCTGAACCTGGTTCTGCTGGAGGTTTCTTCCTGTTAAAAGGGATTTTTTCTTTCTACTGTTGCCAATGTCTTAGGGCAGATGGGAGGATTTATGCCCCTTTTCCACCGGTCGGCACGGGTCGGATATTACGTCATATGTGCTTCGCAGACACCCACTTTGCGCCTTCTCCACCGGATATTTCGAGCTGTGCCGCGCCAGATTTTTGGTGTGGTTTCAGAGGGGTGACAACCCGTGCTCACCCGCGCCGGAAGGAGAATTCTGTGTGGACTCGAGCTGTTTTCACGGAAGCGAGGGAAGCGAACACGGAAGGACTTTACATGAATAACACGGTAAAAACATTTTTTTTTTATTATAGCAAAGATAGGTCTTCAGCTGAACGTGTCCTTGATAAAATCACATACTGCTCAAAACTGCAGGATTTTAAAAAGTACGATCGCCACGAGCAACGCGCGCGGGCGGCTTAAAATGTAGCTCAATGAACAGATATAAAAATATATTTCATAGCTGACTTTATAGTACGAGGGCTCCTGAGCTCAACCACTCTTTAATAATGTCACGTAGTGGTCAAATCTGCTGCATTTAAAGTAGGTTTGCTTTGACTTCTTCCAAACATGTGCGTGCACCACGAAAATAAATTATAAAAATTCGAATTCAAAAGATTCTGGACCCTGCCCACAGAAGGGGTACAAAAAAGCTGTGGAAACAGAACTAGATGTGACCCGACCCCAACTGAGCCGATCTGAGCAGATCTGAGCCGACCCAAGCTGAGCGGTGGAAAAGGGGCATTAGGTATGTCTTAGGGAGGACTCAGGATGGGAGTCTGAAACGACGTTAAGATTCAACACAATCTGCTGGCTTCCTTAGATATATACATGGATTAAAGCAGAAAAAATATTTTTGACAGATTTTTTTCTACACCTAGAGGTTACCCAAGGAATTATTACCTCTGGACTGTTTGTATGTTAATGTCTCGTGGTCATCGGGCCATGGTGGTGGACTCTTAATGATCTTCAAACCAAACTTTGCCTGTAAATAACCATCAATCCTGGTTTTCATCTCCAGCTTTGAGCTGTGCGTTTTTTAACTGGGACATTCTCCCATGCTGCTGTGCGCACTGGTTTACTGTCCTCCAAAATACAACAAGGACATCTTAAGTGAATTCTCTGATTTCTTGGCTAAAATCACACCAAGATATGACCATGTTTTAATCACTGGGGACTTTAATATTCATGTTTGCTGTCAGAAGAAGCCCTTAGTAAAGGACTTTTTAGATTTATTGGACTCTTTTAATTTAATTCAGCATTTAAATGGTCCCATCCAGGAACACGGACATGCACTGGACCTGGTGTTATCACATGACGTTTGTAATCTGGAAATCGGTAACACTGTGTTTTCAGATCATATCCACCACTGAAGATCTAACACTTCACCTTAATAATAATAATAATAATAATAATAATAATAATAATAATAATAATAATAATAATACTTTATTTATAAAGCCCTTTAAAATAACCACAGCTGCAACAATGTACTGTACATATAAAATCAAGAACATTTAAACACAAAAAATAAAACAGTTCTTAAAACATAAAGATCAATAAAAACAATAAAAACAGCGCATAACAAATTCAGTCTGTGCTAAAAGCTAGGGAGTAAAAATATGTTTTTAAAAGAGTTTTAAAACTGGACAGTGAAGGGGCTCATCTGATGGGAAGAGGGAGATCGTTCCACAGTTTTGGAGCAGCAACAGAAAAATCTCTGTCTCCTCTGAGCCTCTGTTTGGACCTCGGTACCTCCAGGAGCAGCTGATCAGCTGATCTGAGGCACTGACCAGGAGAGTATGGGTGAAGCAGCTCAGAGAGGTAGGATGGAGCAAGACCATTTAAACTTTTTAAAACAAATAAAATAATCTTAAAATGAACTCTAAAATGAACAGGCAGCCAGTGGAGTGAAGCCAGAGTGGGGGTGATGTGCTCCCTCTTATGAACTCCA
This sequence comes from Garcialebias charrua, assembly GCA_038048925.1. Classification (NCBI taxonomy): domain Eukaryota; kingdom Metazoa; phylum Chordata; class Actinopteri; order Cyprinodontiformes; family Rivulidae; genus Garcialebias; species Garcialebias charrua. The sequence continues at coordinate 11,483 of JBBPBX010011290.1, read as the reverse complement.
GTTAGAAGCCGAGAAGCAACGTTCTGGACCAACTGGAGACGTCTGAGGGAGGACTGGCTGACGCCAAGGTAAAGAGCATTACCAGTGTTGCCAGATCTCGCAATAGAAACAAGCAACAAGCTCCATGAAAACAAGCCCAAAACAAGCTCAACTGGCAACCAACCATATTGGAATTCCACTATGGAATATGCTGATTGTGGGAATCTGACAAGGTTTGAGTATTGGATTTGTGCACGACACAAAACACCAGGAAGAGTTAAAGTGATTTATTAATAAAACGCCATTGGTGAAGGTCTGGTTCCAGGCCTGGGTCCAATCTGCAGAGACATGTGGGTTAGTGACTTTGGCTAGACTTTGAAGGTTCAGGTAATATTGATAATAAGCAGAGTCACTAACCTTCACAGTCAAGAGCAAGTTGTACTCCTTAGGCTGGTTTGGAAGGATAACGTCAAGGGCCACGAGTTGGCAGCAGAAGAGAATGAGCACAATGAGTGTAGCTGTGGGGAAAATCCAGAGAGAGAGAGAGATTTCTGTGGGACAGGCTTAGGTTGAGAACTGTGGATCAGAGATCAGAATCCAAAACCAGAGGAAGATCCAGGAGGCATAGTCAAGACAATCATAAACTGGGTCGGTACCATGGTCAGAGTTCAAATTCTAAAACAGGCAAGGGCAAGGCAAGGCGGATAATCCAGAAGACAGGCATGGGATCAGGACTTGAGAGACAGGCAAGGCTTGAACATGAGTGTTGGACATTTACTCGCACAAGGCTTTCAATAATCTGGCACAGGAAGACTGTGAACAAGGAGCTTGAATAGGGAACTGAGCAGGTGTAATGCATGAGCCTGATTGCAAGGAGAGAGTGAGTGTGAGTGATAAGAAGGTGGCAGGAGCAGACCATGACTAATCAAAACATGAATGAATAAACAAAAACATGAAAACAAGGAAGCTGTGACATGAAGGGGGAACAAAACATGGCAGGTGGGGACAGAAACGTGACAGTATCAGTTTTGTTTGGTGGCTTCTCCGATTGAGGAAATCCTTGGGATAAAGAACGAAATTTCTCCGCCAAAAAAAAGAAATCGTCCAGGTGACCTGACTGAACATTGTTCGATTTTATACCTGTATTATTGAGCATGAACTTTGGTGTTTTAAACCACTTTGCCATGATTGTCTCAGAGGAGATGATGGGGGAGAGGGTGGGCCCTGGAGGCCATCTTAGCACCAGCAAACTGTTTTTCCTCTCACTATGGAGTATGCGTTTTGTGGGAATCAGTTTTGTTTTGTGGCTTCTCGGATTTAGGAAGTCCTTTAGATGAAGGATGAAACGTCTCAGCACACAAAAAAAAGAAACCGTCCAGATGACCTGACTGAACATTGTTGCATCTTTCATAAGGTTTAACCCAAATGGATACAACTCATTTTTCATCATAAATTACTTTAGTCTCAAACTCTGGAGTATAAGGCAGTGGGTGATATGCATTCCTTCAAAGAATGCTTAGCCTTTGTTTTCTTTTTCTTTTTTCTTTTCATTGTTCTTTTCATTTTTTATATATTTTTTTTACTGAACAAGGCTGTAAACTGCTAACTTGCCTGTTTTTTTTTAAATATTGCATATGTGTGATGGTGTAAGACTGCCAAATATTTTCAGTGGAGTCATGCAGATTGCAACATACCAACTCTTACTAAGCTGTTGATTTAAAGGTAGAGAGGGAGGTGCTGCAAAAATAAGCAGGTTATTAAAGCACTCACTATGCTTTGATTAAGATGATTACCTTTAAAGTAACTCATTACGTGCTCCTAAAATAAATCCTAAAATGAAAATCTGATTTAGTAACTCAAGAGTTGGCTTCTTTGGCTTTGATGCTCCTTTCACGTGGTTCCTGCTATTACATAATTTCAAAATGACCCCAGCAAAAAAGAATCCAGTAAAACATTTTAGTTGCTATTCTGAATTTTTTTTAAGCTTCAAGTTGGTCAAGTGTGCAGCCATGATTTTTGTCTCTGAATTATTATTATAATAATTGCAGCCAGAAGATCCAGTGTCAGTCCTTTCATTTATAAAGCTTGATGTGTCTTTTAGTGGTACCTTTGGTTTAATAGAATGTTAAAGCTGAGCCACTGTCACTTCCTCACATTCTATTTTTAACTCCTACTGCACTCATAATCCTGAAAGAGTTTCCTTTTTTTCTTTCAGGCTTCATAGTATCCAGGTTTTCCAACAATTTCCTTCAACTAAACAGTAACAAAACAGAAATCATTCTTGTTGGTACCAAAAACTCTATTTCAAAATCAGAACATCTTCTCGTCCCCCTTAACAACTCTCTGCTATCCCCCTCCCCTCAGGTCAAGAGCCTCGGTGTCATCCTCGACACCACTCTCTCCTTCACTTCACACATCAACAATATTACTCGGTCTGCCTATTTCCACCTCCGTAATATTAACCGTCTCCGTCCTTCTCTCACACCCCGCTCCACAGCCATCCTGGTGCACAGTCTTGTGACTTCCCGTATTGATTACTGCAACTCCCTTCTCTACGGCCTCCCCAACAAATCTCTCCACAAGTTACAGATGGTCCAGAACTCAGCTGCCCGTGTCATCACTCAAACCTCCTACTATAACCACATCACTCCTGTCCTGCAGCAGCTCCACTGGCTCCCGGTTAAATCACGCATCATCTTCAAAATTCTACTCCTCACGTTCAAATCTATCCACAACCTTGCCCCTCCTTATCTATCTGACCTCCTACAAATCTCCATCCCATCACGCTCTCTCAGATCCTCCTCTTCGCTACATCTCCATGTACCCTCTGCCCGCCTCTCCACCATGGGGAGCAGGGCCTTCACCTGCTCTGCCCCTCACCTCTGGAACGCTCTACCGCCAGACCTTCGAAACACCACCTCCCTTTCTCTGTTCAAGACAGCCCTGAAAACACATCTCTTTAGACTAGCTTATCATTAACTTTACTAAATGTATTTTTTATTTTGCATTTTATAATCTTTATGTATTTTATATTTCAATTTGTCCCTGATAATGTTTGCACTGTATTGGTTTGTTAAGTGTCCTTGGGTGTCCTGAAATGCACTTTTAAATAAAATGATTATTATTATTATTATTATTATTATTATTATTATATTATAATTCTTCACTCCAGAGAACATGCCTCCACTGCTCTAGAGTCCAGTGGCAACGTGCTTTACACCACTGCATCCAACACTTTATATTGCACTTGGTGATGTATGACTTGGATGCAGCTGCTCGATCATGGAAACCCATTCCATGAAGCTCTCTGTGGACCGTTCTTGAGCTAAACTGAAGGCCACATAAAGTTTGGAGGTCTGTAATTATTGACTCTGCAGAAAGTTGGCAACCTCTTTGCACTATGCACTTCAGCATCAGCTGACTCTGTTCCGTCAGTTTACATGGCCTACCACTTCATGGCTGAGTTGCTGTCATTCCCAAACACTTCCATTTTCTCATAATACAGCCAATAGTTAACTGTGGAACATTAAGGAGTGAGGAAATTTTGCAACTGGATTTTTTGCATCCTATCAGTTCCATGCTGGAATTCACTGAGCTCCCGAGAGCGACCCATTCTTTCACAAAAGTTTTTTTTTTTTTTAAAGTCTGCATGCCTAGGTGCTTAATTTTATACACTTGGGACTATGGAAGTGATTGTAACACATGATTCTGATAATTTGGATGGGTGAGCAAATACTTTTGTCAATGTAGTGTATATGCATGTCTGCATTAGATGTATTACAAAGACTCAGTTGGTGTCTGCTTTAAATTACAGTATACTGTATACAGTATATATAATCCCAGCAACATCAGTAAGAGGATTTTTAAAGACAAACTGAACCTGACAGTAATAACTGTTTCTTTTTAAGTTTTCTCAAGGCACAAAAAACTGCAGTGAAAGACAGAATTCAACCATTTGTTTGAAGCCGATCATGACTTCTCATGACAGGTTACATGTATTTTGAATCTGTAAGATTGCTGATGCTGGATCCTCCATGTGGGAATGTTATTAATGTAAAAAATAAAATGTGCAAAGCTGAAAATTAGAGCCCAGTCATCTGGATACTGAAGCAAAATTACACACATGGTTGGTAACATTGGGATAGGTAATGTTGCGTAAAACCTCATGGAAAATACGTTTTTTCCCCCTCTCTTCACTTGATCATGCAATTACCACCTGATTATTATCAGACCTGAACAGGTCGACATGATGCTAATTTGAGATGATAGCTTTGTTTACCAGAAGGCCACACTCGGCGACTGTGTGGGAGGTTGTGTGAACTTTTGTTTTTGAGTTAGACTGTTGTTAATGTGCATTCATCGCTAATGCACAAAGAGATGCATGTAACTTTTGGACCAAATGATTGAGATAATTGTCCTCACTGTTGGCTGCTGGCACATTACAATGGTCTGTCTGGATCTTTGAGGGTACTTATCCTTTAATGTAATCACAGCTCAAAGTGTGACTTTCAAACTGGTACCTAATTGCAAAAAACTTGAAATGTTCTTTAAATTCAATGTAGGATTGGAATATTTTTTCTAAATATCACAGCAGATAATATTATCTGGTGTGTCATTTTTGGTTGTTTGAAACTGTTTATAGCTGCAGTTAAAGTCACACTGCATCAAAATCAGACTTTATTGTCATTGCACCGAAGCACAAAAGAATTACATTTCAGTACAGCCCATTGAAATAAACACAAACAACCAAACAACATAGACATGGAAAGCCGGGGGTGTCTGAGGCTGCAGTCTCATGAGAGGCGGCGCCTTTTTCGTTAGATAAGGAAAAAGGAACATGAGGGAATGAAGAAGTAAAAAAAAATCATATCTCACACTGCATCCCTAACAGGACACAGTGTGAGGTTGCAAAAAACCTCAGGACAAAAAAAGCAACATACAGATGACACAATAAGATGCATGTGGAGTGGGTGCGGGTGAATTGGGGAGAGGGGTGCTCCCAGGCTGCCCAAGAGAGCGTTGCAGCCACCTGGCTCCTCGATTCCAATAGTTTATGCTGGTGAAGATTCTCAGTCGTCCAGGACATGATAAAATCAAAAAGGCGTTCAATACAAGATCAACTGGACTTTATTTGTTGCAGAAGACGTTTCAAAAAGCCCCCTGGATAGGGGTCGAAACGTCTTTTGCAACAAATAAAGTCCATTTGATCTTGTATTGAACGCCTTTTTGATTCCAATAGTTTAACGCACTGAGGTGGGCAAAAGGAGGGAGGTCAGTGAAGGCGGTGGGTTGACGGGTGTGTGAGCTTTGCAAATGAGTGTATGCATGTGCGCATTTATAATAAAGTCTGTAAACTCTGTTCCAGACAGGTCCATCGATGTCCTTGGAGAAGGGAACGAGTAGGGTGGCAGGGGAGCAGAGCATCTTGTTCACATATCATCCAGGATAATTTAAGATTGTCAGCTTTCAAGTCCGACACAGGGGAGCTGCTAACAGTTGTTTTGGGTCAGGCCATTTCCGTTGATCTCTGTGTGCCATACAGTTCTTCTGGTACCTCTCAATGGCTACTCCAAAACAGCCAAATTTGTGGTCAGTACCGCCGGGCTTGTAACTTCAAGGTCAATTCCTTCCCACCAGCAAGATTCAGGAGCAGCAAGAGGACTACGATTCTCAGCAAAAAGCATGTCCAGCTTATGGCTCAGCTCAATAATAATAATAATAATGAATTCAATTTATACCGCACTTTTCATTAATAAAAATCTCAAAGTGCTCACAGCATTTGAGTCTGATGGTGCATTCAGACCTAACAGCGTTTCAACGGCAGGAGCGTCCAGTTTACATGCAAAGTCAATGGGGGACGCGCTTCCAGCCGCGTCTTGGCGTTGGGCGTCACGTCGCGTGCGTGTTGAGCGTGCTGGAAAGCGTTTTCCGTGCACGTGAACCGGCTTCAGCCTCCAAACCACGCATTCACCATGCTGAAGATTTCGCCGTTCAAACTTTCAAACGCCGCTCAACTCTACCTGATTGGTTGGTGTGTCAACCAATCAGGGAGAGTCGGGGGGAGAAGAGAGGGGGTCAGGGGGAGAGTCCCTATGTGACGACGCGGAAACCAGTGACGCGGAAACGATTGCGCAACTATGTGACGTATTGTTTGTGGGACACAGAAAAAACCCGCGGAGTCATGGACTATGGAAGAGAAACTCATTGTAGCTGTGTGTTCGCGACAACTCCTTCACGACCAGTCAAGTCTGCTCCACAGGGACAGAGATAAAAAGCTCCTCGCCTGGCGGAGTGCTGACTCGGTATACCGGTAAGCTCCTCCCACACACCCAGCAGCAGTTTCGCGTTCTGGCGTTCAGGTCTAGACACAAAGTGCGTCCACTTGCGTGCGTGACGAGCTTTTTGGAAGTTGAAACGCTGTTCGGTCTGAATGCACCACGAGTGTTCACAGCGCGACATATTCCTTCACACAGGCCAGTCAGCTTTACAATATCCAGAACAGCTGCCAACGTTTCTCAAATTTGTCGATATGCCAGGTAACCAGTGTTGGGGTAGTTACCCAAAAATAAGTAATTAGTTACACATTACTAGTTACTTTAAAAAAAGTAACATATTACACTACTTAGTTACTCAGTTCTGAAAGTAACTTAGTTACATTACTTTCGGATTACTCTAATACCTGAGATTTAACCTGTATTAATTTTTATCTTTCAATAATGATATTAGAGATCTTTTTGACACTCATTTTTGATGAAAAAGTAAAACAGCAGTGCTACATAACAAGCACAATGCATATGTAAACGTGCCATTCAAAAGGTATGACAATATCAAAATGTAAAACTTCTGTTTTAAAAAAATAAAACAAAATAAAAAATAAAACATCTGAAATGTTTGTTTACAAGTTTGTTTACCTCAGCCTTTGTAGTGGTTGCCTGGCGGTGAAATTCAAGCCGAGCCTGCTTAAACGGTGGCGGCATCAAACTTGCACCATCCCTCTGCGGCTCTTTAGCAACTAGCTTAGCATTAGCGTGTTGTCTTTGTAAATGCTTGTAAAGATTTGACGTCGAGTTCGCAGCAGTAGACAGTGTCTTGTTGTGGCCCAGACATAGCTTGCACACTACTGTAATGTTCTTGTCCTTTCTCGTGACAAAAGAAAAATAATATGAATACTTCCATCCATAAAATGACATCGCCGTATGTCTATGTACCTTTATATGTCTATGTACGTTGACGTATGACGTTCCGACGTCATCGCGTACGTCTTTGTTTTCCCCACGTGACAGTCTGCTCCATAGATATCTATATATAATGTCTATGGTCTGCTCCGTCGTTCTCGTCACACAACTCTTCTCCGAAAGGTAAAATAAAATAAATAAATAAAACTATTCTCCGAAAGGTCCTGATTGTAACGCAAGTAACGAATGTAAGGTTTTGTTAGTAACTGTAATATATTACAGGCATTTTCAAAGTAGTGCGTTACACTACTAAGTTACTGAAAAATGTAATGTCATTACTGTAACGCGTTACTAAGTAACGCGTTACACCCAACACTGCAGGTAACCACCAACTCCAAAAAGAAGAAACCCTGTTATCATAAATCAAATTATGTATACATCTTCAACATCCTCGACTGACAATGTGGACAGACATACAATCTTCCACTGCCCCCAGGAATCCATTGTGTGTCTGGCTGCAGGTGTCCTCTCGGGGCAGGAGGGCTCTCCTCTGCCCTGTCTTCTTGTCGAGAGAATTTGATCAATTGCATTGAGAGACCAGCTGTCCATATCCATAATTTACAATTCAGAAGATATCCAAAGAGAGGCTCCGAAATGTTCACATGACAAAGAGCAGAAGCAGGAGAAGGAGCGGAAGGGAATGCATCCGCCTTCACCAAGAGCAAGAAGGAAAAAAACGTTGAATGTAATGTTTCTATTTTAGGTATAATAATGCTGAAGTGTTGCTTTCCTTTCTGCTCAGCCCACACCTTTAGCAAAGATAATAGAGGTTAAAAAAGTTAATTCAGTTCAACACATAAATTACTGGCAGATGCCACTTTATTCTGCTAAATTGGACCAAACATGCCATCAACTACTAGTTTTAAAATGTATAAAAATGGGTTCATTCAAATATTTTAAGAACCAAAAGGATAATTTGGATAATCATCTTTTTTTAATGTTTTTATTTACTTTAGTGTAATAAAACTCTGGCTTATAAAACGATGTTGCAAGAAACCAAGGAGCCTAATGTAATTTCCCTGATGGACAGGCCTTTTCTTCTGGAGCAGACACTGTAGTAGTGAAACACTAAATGAATCATCCACTTCGATTAAATCAAAAAGCAGCCGCTGGACCATTAGCTGACTTTGAGAAATTAATTTCCCAATCAATTCAGATGTGACGTCAACAGAGTGCTCGGTAAAACTTTTTCAATCTAATTGGTATGTCCACACATGCTCGTAAATTTTGTTTAAATATACAGTTTCTCTTCAACTACTCGGAGGGTTGAAAGCTGCAGTCTGGAAGTGTTCCTTATTTGCTTCACCTGTTTGCCGACAAAGGACACCTTGATAAATTGTCCCTGAAATATCTTGTTGAAGCCGTCATGACATGCTGTCGGCAAACAATCACCAGAGCTCATTAACAATGTGTATTGACATCAGTGTAAATTGCAGCTGAGAACATTAGCATTCTGTGGAGAATTGAGTTCCTGCAGACAACACTGGAAGTAAATACAGCAGGTAGGACAAGGATTGAGCATGACTCACCTCCACAGGTGTTCAGGGGAATATAACAGGAAGAAGCAAAGCTTAT
>JBBPBX010011289.1:0-52753 GCA_038048925.1 Garcialebias charrua | reverse complement strand
TTTAAAGGTGCAGCTGGGCTTGTGCATTGCGCTCGGTCACATATTTCAGATCCACTGATCATGTGTGGCCTGCTGGTTTTACAGGCTGGAAAGCCTGTCTCAGTTTGAGCGCTTTGAGCTTTAAAATTTTTATTTTTCTGCTCAGCACCTACAGATCGGGACCAATTCACGAGGTCCAGACTCTCTGAGCGATGGTTGCGTCCCTATCATGCGGAGCACAAAGTCAGTGGCCCTGCGGGCTTCCTCCAGCACCTCAGCCGCAGTCTGTTTGTCTGTTGTCACCTGGAGCTCCTGCAGCTTCTCAGCCAGGTACACCTGCATCATGGCGGAGGCGTTCATTGCACGTGCCGTGAGGCCCTGAGCTCAGTAGCATTTTTCAAGCTGCGTAGCTGAAGCGCGGGCAGGCTTTGCTGGGCAAAGTTGGTTTTGTGCCAGAAGATCTGGAGGCCAGGTGAGACGCCAGCGTGTCCTCCATCTGTGGCACGTTGGCGATTCCCGCTGCTTCCATTCCAGCGACGTTGAGGAACTGGGAGAGTGGCAGCAGCATGGGAGCCCTGGGTTCAGCCCAGGTGCGAGTAAGCTCCATGAGGAAATCCGGGAAGATAGGCATCCTGTGCCTCGTTGTTGACTGCTGCTTGGCATAAAAAGAATTCCCTGCCAACCTCGTGACCTGTTGGCGAGGTGGAGGTTCTGGCCACGCGATCTGCAACGCGTCCGCCGCTCTGCAACACAAGTCGAACAGGGCGGGGATCGATGCGTCTGTCTCTGGCAGCACTGGCGCCGGGTTCTGTGAGAGGTCTTCTTCCTCTCCTTTATACTCGTTTTCAGCTTCTTCCTCAGAAATTTCACCTGAGGCTGTTAGCGAGATCTCATCCGCGTTCATCATGCCTCGAGTGTCAAATTCAGCTGTCGAGTCTCCAATGAGAGCCGCCATGTCCAAGCTGTCCTCCCATTCGACCTGTCCACTGTCCTCCAGATCCATGCTCTTGAGCTCCGACATGGGAGTGAGAGCCTCTGTGAGATCCGGGTCTGTTGGCGCCGCGGTGGCGCCCATGGCTTTGGCCACGATGTCCACGATGTCCACGCGGTGTCTCCTCACCACCTCCAGCATCTGGCTGCAGGGTGGACAGGAGTCGGGGTGTCCAATGCTGTTTTTGTGTGCAGCATCCCCAGGCAGACTGGACAGGCCTCGTGGATGTCTGTCGCCGATAGGGAATATCTACAGCCGCTGGGGCAGGCGCGCGAGCTGGGACTCGCTGGCCTGCTGGCCTTTTTTGGAATTCTGGGTTTCCGCTTTCCCTTCTTGGGAGCCATGGCCGAGAAGAAATGAGCAAGTTGTTTTAAATCCTCGTCCGAAGACGTCTCCTCCGTTGCGTCGCTTTCGCTGGCTAGCCTGCTACTCGTTAGCAAGGTAGCGATGTGACGTAGTTAGCGCTATCGAGCGAAGCAGCTGCGGAGAGAGAAGAGAAAAACTTTGAGGTTAAAGAAAAAGGCGCTGGACTAGCTTTCGCCATTCCAGCAATACGCAAGAAATTTCTCTGTACGCTCAGCGTAGGGAGCGAGCTCACCTCTAACGAGCAATGTGTCTACAGAGAAGCCCCACGAAGTTCAGGTTTAAGCGAGGTTAAGGGCAAAAAGAGACAGTTTCGATGGGCGCTAGCGTCTTAAGTAACCAGAGGGCGGGGCCTCTGAGGTGACGCTGATGCCCACTGCCGTAAAGGCGTGAGTGTATTCCTTCAAGTAATCGCGCGGGGCGCAATTCCCATAGCAACAGTGTTGCACCGAGTGAACCTGACTGATAAAGGGAACTTGACAGGAAACATTACTTATGTTGATTCACCAGGGGCCTCATGTATCAACGGTGCGTACGCACAAAAACCTTGCGTACGCCATTTTCCACGCAAAACTCCGTATGTATCAAAACAGAACTGAACGTGGAAATGTGTGCAGCCCCACGCCAGCTCCAGGGTTGGCGTACGCACGTTTCTGTGGTTTTGGTTCCATTGGCGACACCTAGAGGTGATTCTGAGAAACTGTTCATGATGTGAAAATCATCATTGTTCACACCAAACACACATGATTAACAATTATTACATCCACATGGACGCAATTAGAATATAACCTGCAAAAAATATAAAAAACAGAAAGACTGAATAGTTTTGCACAGCTTAAATTCTTGTTTTTTGTTCATTTTTAGCTGTTTTAGCAGTTGAAGAACGTGATGCATGATGGGACAAGACGACGTTCCTCTGTTGCAGGGTATATTTAAATGAAAACAACGTTTTCTTTTTTTTATTCATTCCAGATTTAAAGAACACAAGAAAACTATTTTGTTTAAAAAACACAAGAAATCCTCTGCTTCCTTTCATTTCATGTATTGTTTCATTTCTTGTTGTTTTTTCTAAATAGTTTTCTTGTGTTCTTTAAATCTGGAATGAATATAGAAAAAAAAAAACATTGTATCATGTGGGAATTGAACTCATGAAGTTCGGGACGGAAGGCGAACGCGCTACCCAGTGACCTATCTAGGCATGTTGTTATTGCGTGGTCAACTTCTCGTTTAAAAGTGCTTGCCTACGCGTGCCAAACAAAACCTTTTTCCGTGCCTCTCTACCTCACTCAGAAGTGTCTCCAGTTCACAGTCCGTGAAGTTCCTCTTTTTTCCACGTTTCGACATGATTTGCAATAGAGCAATGACGACATTCCTCTCGTGCAGGGCATATTTAAATGAATTTGCATATTTATATGGAGGCGTGTCAAAGGCGGAGTCGGCCACTCTCTCATGTGCGCTCAATTCCACGTTGATTGTGATGTACAAAAGCAATGTGCGTGGATTCCGGCGTACGCACAGTTTGATACATCTGGATTTTTTTGTGCGTACGCCGTTTTCTGGATTTGACCGTACGTCACTTTTCAGTAAGAAGTCCACGCAAGTCTTTGTACATGAGGCCCCAGGAGATGAACCATTTAATAACAGAATCATTAAATTACATCACATTTACATGAATGATCAATCAGGTTTCCTATAATTTACTTCAGCAGATGACATCACACGTCTGTAACTTCTAGGTACAACAGGACAGTTAAGGGTCTTACATTAACTTATACTGCAGGCACATTAACTTAAAGTTAACTGGCTTAAGAAATAAAGTTTAAGGAGAAAGTTTAGGAGGGAGATAGAGGATGAAAGATGAGGAGAGGTACTATCTTGATGGGTTTTTAGCCAGAAACATGGCAGTTCCTCAGCGGCTTCCGCTCGACTTCGGTCGCATGGACATCGACGTTTTACCTGTGAGAAGATTCTTGGTCTCTGCCTGGTAAACTAGTTCACAGCCTTACGTGCATGAACCTTCCGTTCTGCTACGGTTTACAGGCGATCAGCGTCCATCTTGCAGCGGCTCGCTCAAGTCTGCGTCGACCTCACCGAGGTAACAGCCTCAGTTCCGGTTTGGCTTTTCAAGATAAAAGATTCCTTGAAGGAATTTCACTAAAGTGAAGCTTTTTACAGCTCGAAATGGATTTATAATAGGCATGTTATAAATCTTTAACTGATGATATGTCCTTAGTGTTCGACAGACGTTCATTCAGCTCTTTGGGGAACCTCATGGTTTGAGCTCCTCAGCAGACTCAACTAAAACAGGAAGTCAGAGCTCTTTTGAAGCTGACTTGACCCAGAAACGTATAGTTTTCTGATTGGCCAAAATGGCAGCAGGATAGGCATGAGAGTGACATCAGAGGATGTTAGGAGCTTGAAAGTAGGTCAAGAGATTAGTTCATGTTGAAAGGATAAAGTGTTAGTCTTAAGGCACCAGTATTTAAGATCAAACTGATTTATTTGCCTTAACACTTTAAACAAAACACTGTTGACCTGTTGGTTTGATTAAAACAACGTCATTACAGCATCACATTTGAAAACGTATTAATGATAATAGCAAAAACAGATATTATTCATCTTGATTATTAAGTAGGACAAAAACAAAAGTCTCTTGGTGCGGTGATGTCCTGAATTCAAGCTAAGTGAATGAGATAAGGTGTCACTGTATCTTCACTTGCAGGTTTTAGATGAGAAATCCTTCATGATAACATTTTGAATTAAACAGAGTCTTTGATTTATCCAACATTAAAATGCACTGATGCTCATACAAATAACAAGGTTATTCATTTGATGGCATTTGAATTAACAAAAATTAAAAGAAGTCTCTGGGTGACTTAATTTTTAATTTTTGATTCAAATTAAAAGTAATAAAAGTATTACTGTTCCTTCAGGAGTAACTTCCAGAAAAGGTAATTACTGAGAGCGATCAGAGAAGTGTTTCAGAGGTCATGGTTGTATCACTACACTGATAAGCACTGGTCTACGGCTCTCAAATACCAGATCGGTCAGAATGTATGGCTCTCCACCAAGGACATCCCACTCAAAGACACTCCCAGAAAACTTACTCCCAGATTCATTGGACCATTTCTTATAACCAAAATAATTAATCCCTCTGCTGTGCAGTTACAACCTCCTCCATCCATGAAAATACACCCCACTTTGTGGAGTCCAACAAAAGAACACTGCTCAGGTTCAGATCAGAGAGGCCGTTCCTCCTAATCATACCCCATTCACTAACTAACATAACACTTTCATTAACCAAGTGGACATTGAAGTCCCCCAGCAGAATAAAGCAGTTCCCAGCTGGCACACCTTCCTGCATACCCACAAAGGACTCCAAGGAGGTCAGATAATCTAAAATGTTGATAGGCTCATAAGCACAAACAAATACCAGAGCCTGTCCCCCCACTGGATAGCACAGGAAACCCACCTTCTCATCTACTGGGGAAACACACAGGCACCAAGTTGGGAGGCTAAAAGTAGACCCACACTGGCTTGGGTCCTTTCACCATGGGCAACTCCAAAGTGGAATAAGGTCCAGCCCCTCTCAAGGAGATTGGTTCTGGAGACCATGCTGTGCTTCGAGGTAGCCTAAATGCATCTAGTTGGTACCTTTCAACGTCACGCACAAGCTCAGGCTCCTTCCCTGCCAGAGATGTTATATTCCATGTCCCAAGAACCAGCTTCAGTAAGCCAGAGTCAGAGTGCCAAGACCCCCACCTTAGGTCACTGACCATGGAGTCATGCACCCAACTTGTATGGCCCCTCCTGAAGGTGGTAGGCCTACAGGAAGGCAAACCAGTGTTTCTTGTTTGGGCTGAGCCTGACCTGGCCCCATGGGTAGAGACCCAGTCACTAGATGCTCCCCGATGAGCCCACCCCCCAGGCCTGGCTCCATGGTGGGGCCCCATGACCATGTAGCAAGGGACACTAAACTCCTTACTTTTTTCTGTCCATATGTGTTTTTTTTTTCTTGTAATCCATGTTATGCAAAAATTAATGCAATATCTCATTAAATCTCATTAAAATACCTTTCTTTTTTAAGCAAGCCTATTCTGCCTCCACATGATTTTATCTTTGATCTTAGCTGATATCATTATTGATTTTACTTGATTTTATCACTTGTTTTATTTTATTTATTTTTTAAGCAAGCCTAATCTGCATCCACATGATTTTATCTTTGATCTTAGTCGATATTATTATTGATTTTATTTGATTTTATCACTTGTTTTATTTTGATCTTTGCTTTGTTACACTTTGTAGCACTTTGAGATTTTTATTAATGAAAAGTGCATTATAAATGGAATTCATTATTATTATTATTATTATTATTATTATTATTATTATTATTAAATCTGTTAGCATTTATAGTATGTTTTTGTGATGACTCACAACTACTTTAAAGCTTTAACTGAATATCTGTAAAATTGACTCAGAGACATCTTCACTTTGTTTAATTTTAGCTGTGGCAGGCATGTTGAATTATGTTGACTCACAAAGGTATAGCTGTACATCTATTACTTTCTGAGGGTATCAATAATATGTGTCTAGTGGTAAACCATATATTTTGGCTAACAGTGTTGATGCTAACAGGCAATAAAAAGTATTGTGCATCGTGTAGCACTAATTAGTGTTGTAGCCAAAACAACATGCAAAAACTTGATCTTTCATAAAACAAAAACAGATGACTGAATCTCTTAATGACAGGAAAAAAAAACAGGGTTTTTTGAAGAGGGGCAGAAAATGTAAATCAGCCGAACAGCATCAGAATCCAAATAAGGAACCCCTCACTGATTTTCACAACGTTTTTATCCTATTCTTATCCCTTGTGTCATGTCAGCATTTACTTGTCACTCGTTCATTCAATCAGAAAGGATGTGCTGGGTCAAGGCCTCAACACAGACTTCATGCAATCTGTTTCTGTATCTATCTAACCTAATTTATCTAACAAAATTCTACTTCTAACAAAATTCTACTTCAGTAGTAATTGTTGTGAGTTATTTTACTACCACACCAAATATTTCCTAAATCTTTGTGTAACTGGATGAGTTTGAGCATCAGAACCAAAGATGCAGAGCAGAAGTCTGCTGTGCTGAAGCAGAGTGATGCATTCAGTGTTTGTTGAATGTCTCCCTCGTGTCATTTAATTAACTCACTTTGGTGATCCTCTTTATGGTTAACTACTTTTATAAACCAACTACAAAGTTGTTGTGCATCATCATCAATATTCTTTAGGAAATAAACCTGTAAAGTAAGGATGCGTGAAATGTGTGAGAGAGTCACGTCTCTGAGAGGAATTATGTGTGCAAAAGGAAGAATCAGGTAAAATATAATGAAAGGATGAATGTTTCTGACTGTTTACTTTGTTTCTGAGTGTGCGTCAGTTTTTCATGGTGTTTTTCTGTGCTGGTTTTGTTTGGCATTTATGTAAAGGTCAGTGTTATTGGTTGTAAACTGACACCATGAGTCAGATACTGTTTGCAGTAGGTATGACCCAGGGTCACCAGGTGACACTTTGCTTAACTCTACATAACATTTTCCTCAAAGAAACCTCAACACACTCTTTCCTTCTGTAATATCAAGAATATCAACCATGACATTCTTTTATCTCATATTGATAATACCTTCTTCACCTTCAGCTCTTCTAACCCAGATGATCTTGTCACATTCTACAACAACAGCCTCACCAACATCCTTAACTCTGTTGCTCCTTTGAAAACCCGGACTGTTTCCTTCTCCAACTCTGCACCCTGGTTCACTCCAGAACGCCGCTCCCTGAAATCCAAAGGTTGGCAGCTAGAGCGTCTCTATAAAAAATCCTGTCTCACAATAGCCTATATGCCACGGACTTCCGTTCCAGCACCTCCGCAGTCATTACACAGTCGGCGCACTTCCGGTTAGCGGGAAAGACACGAACATAAGTGACTAAATACGATTAATAAAACATCAGCATACACACCAATAACAACTCTATACACATATAAAACCATATAAAATCATGGCGACGTTCCCCCTACGGATAGCCGCGATAAATGTTCGCCGAAACCCCCCCGCGGAACAGCTGTTCCCACCGGTGGGCGGACACAACGGTACTCACGTGTAGTGCCGGTAGCGCGCGGCCGCTTCCCGTTTCGGCTCGTTGTCATGGTTTGCTACTAGGAGCTAACGCTAGCAACAACGGAGGTGGATGGGAACCGGAAGTGGCGGGTAGGTGCTGCATTTTGCCGGAAGTACGTCACGCCCCCCCGTGGCATATAGGCTATTCACAAGGAACTTTATGCAAACCACATCATCCATTACAAGAACAGTATTTCTCAAGCCAAATCCAGCTACTTCTCAGACATCATCAGTTCCAATGTTGGTAATTCAAAGACATTGTTCTCTCTCCTTCACCGTTCTGTCTCATCTCCTAACTCTCTACCCTCTCACATGGTTTCCACAGAATTTTGCAACTCCCTGATGTCATATTTCAATGAAAAGATTATTTCAATTCATAAACACCTTGGACCAAATACTGCCCCCAGCATCTATGTTGAACTCCCCCCTCCCTCCCTCCCTCTCTGTCTCTCCCTCCCCTCTGCTGATGACATTGCTGACATTATCAGCAAGTCCAAGTCCTCATCCTGTCAACTTGACCCATTTCCCACAGTTCTTGTTAAATCCTGTCTCCCGTCTCTGCTCCCTATCATCACTAATATCATCCACTCCTCCCTAACCTCTGGCATTGTCCCCACAGCCTTCAAATCTGCTGCCATCACCCCCATCATCAAGAAACCAGGTCTTGACTTTACCAACTTCAGTAATCTTCGTCCGATCTCCAATCTGCCCTTTATATCCAAGATTCTTGAAAAAACTGTTGCTAGTCAACTTCACTCACACCTGTCCAACAACAACATTTATGAAGAGTTTCAATGTGGTTTTCGCCCCTACCATGGCACCGAAACAGCTCTAATAAAAATTACTAACAACCTTTTTCGTGTTGCTGACTCTGGTCTTCTGTCCATCCTCATTCTTCTTGATTTAAGTTCTGCCTTCGACACCATCTGTCATTCTATCCTCCTCAACAGACTAACCTCCATTGGCATCTCAGGTACCCCGTTATGCCTCCAGTAGAGCTGAGCGTCCTGCCTGTACGCCACTCTACGCGCACAGCTCTGCTTTCAGTTCTCATGTTAAATGCTTGCGTCTTCGCTCCAAATTCTTGTTGTAATTTGAGCAGCTGCGCGCAGAGGGGACAAACTGAGGTCGCTGATTGGTCACTTGCTGACACGCCTACTGAAATGATTGACAGCTCGGTTAAGAGAACAGCTCGGGTGAGAGAAAAGCATGAGCTGGCCGGCTTCAGCCCGCTGCGGTGTTTCTAAACTTTATATGTTAATTAAAAGTTCTAAAAAAAATAAAAACAGGGAGCGCTTTTCCTGCAGCCCACAGCCCACCAGGAAATATTTAAAACCTCGCGCAGCCAGGTAGGACCTGAATTCATTCATTTCAGTTATGGAGTGAACGGAGGATGAAGCGATTACTTGACTTTAGGCAAAAAAACAAAAGAAAAGGCCCGATCAGCGATAAAGAAGAGGAATTTAATTCATTTGTGTAACATACAAAACAGTCCGGCCACGGCCAGTTTATTGTGAGACAACGCGCAAGCGTGCGCGGTCGTAAAAAAAGAGCTTTGCGCGTTCGTGCCGTGCAGGGCTACGCGGGGCTATGCTTGTGCCTCAGCGTACGCACGTCGTACAGAGGCGTACAGGCAGTACGCGCAGGTCTAACGGGGGCTTTAGACTGGTTCAACTCCTATCTCTCTGACCGCACTCAATTCATTCAGCTTAAATCCTTCCGTTCCCAGTCTTCCCCTGTCTCCACGGGTGTCCCCCTAGGCTCTGTCCTCGGACCCCTCCTCTTCATCATTTACATCCTTCCTCTAGGTCACATCTTCCGGAAATACAACGTCCATTTCCACTGTTATGCTGATGACACACAGCTCTACTTGTCAACAAAACCAAACTCCACCCACCCACCCTCCATCCTCACCGACTGTCTCAATGAGCTAAATCACTGGTTTTCTAACAATTTCCTTCAACTAAACAGCAACAAAACAGAAATCATTCTTGTTGGTACCAAAAACTATTTCAAAATCAGAACATCTTCTCGTCCCCCTTAACAACTCTCTGCTACCCCCCTCCTCTCAGGTCAAGAGTCTCGGTGTCATCCTTGACACCACTCTCTCCTTCACTTCACACATCAACAATGTTACTCGGTCTGCCTATTTCCACCTCCGAAATATTAACCGTCTCTGTCCTTCTCTCACACCCCGCTCCACAGCCATCCTTGTGCACAGTCTTGTGACTTCCCGTATCGATTACTGCAACTCCCTTCTCTATGGCCTCCCTAACAAATCTCTCCACAAGCTACAGATGGTCCAGAACTCAGCTGCCCATGTCATCATTCAAACCTCCTCCTATAACCACATCACTCCTGTCCTGCAGCAGCTCCACTGGCTCCCGGTTAAATCACGCATTGTCTTCAAAATTCTACTCCTCACGTTCAAAGCTATCCAAAACCTTGCCCCCCCTTATCTATCTGACCTCCTACAAATCTCCATCCCATCTAAAGCCCCCAGTATACTGTTCTTTGTGCCCAGCGCCGCTGGACTGGTGTGTGCTGCGCGCAGGCAGTTCATATTATACTCTGTGCAAGCGCAGCTCTCTGGTGTGCAGGCTTCAGGACAAATTGAGGTCGCTGACTGGTCATTTGCTGACACGCGAGGCAGTTTGTCAACGCGCGCGCGTAGGCGTAGTAAAATTTGAGCTTGGCGCGTTCACGCCCGCGATCAAAGGTTTTTGCCACAGCGCTCCCACGGCGCCGAGCGGCGTGAGGCAAAAGAAACAGGTATATTGGGGCCTTCACTCTCTCAGATCCTCCTCTTCGCAACATCTCCCCTCTGCCCGCCTCTCCACCATGGGGAGCAGGGCCTTCACCTGCTCTGCCCCTCACCTCTGGAACGCTCTACCGCCAGACCTTCAAAACACCACCACCCTTTCTCTGTTCAAGACTGCCCTGAAAACACATCTCTTTAGACTTGCTTATCATTAACTTTACTAAATGTATTTTATATTATTTTGTATTTTATATTCTTTATTTATTTTATATTTCAATTTAATCCTGCTGATGTTTGAACTGTGTTTGTTTGTTTTTACACCATCTCTGTGATATGTTTCTTGCTGTGAAGTGTCCTTGGGTGTCCTGAAAGGCACTTTTAAATAAAATGATGATAATAATAATAATTATTATTATAGCATCACTCCATGTAAATCACCATTCTCCTGAATGCATTTAGTGCTGAGAACTGTCCATTTTTTAGCAGATTTGAATTTACCATATTTAAATTTAGATGAAACTAATTTCCCCTAAAGGTTTTCAACGTTAGCAAAAACAACTACCGTAATCCGCTAAACGGAAAGTTAGTTCTGCCATTAATGGATTAGTTGAACTGTGCCCACCACTGTTACAGGATGAATAAAGGTGAAAAATCATTATTTTTGAAATGCATAAATGCATCACTTTGTAGATTTCCTCAAATTAATAATTGGAGGGACAATCTTCATTTTCCAAAATTGGGTGGGGCATCAATCCCTCCAGAATTTCCACCCAAGACCAAAGCACAACTTTAACATTGAAAATTGTCAATGCAGACCAAAACTTTATATTTATTCTTAATTTTAAGACCAAATAAAACATCTGTGTACTTTGTAGATTATTTTTTTTTTTTACAGCTTGCAGCCGAATGCATAACAAATCTCCACGTGGTTAAAAAATAAAAGGAAAGCAAAATGTTCATCATCCATCCATCCATCCATCCATCCATCCATCCATTTTCTTCCGCTTATCCGGGGTCGGGTCGCGGGGGTAGCAGCCTAAGTAGGGAGGCCCAGACTTCCCTCTCCCCAGCCACTTGGAGCAGCTCCTCTGGGGGAATCCCAAGGCGTTCCCAGGCCAGCCGAGAAACATAGTCCCTCCAGCGTGTCCTGGGTCTTCCTCTGGGTCTCCTCCCGGTGGGACATGCCCGGAACACCTCACCAGGGAGGCGTCCAGGAGGCATCCTAACCAGATGCCCGAGCCACCTCAACTGGCTCCTCTCGATGTGGAGAAGCAGCGGCTCTACTCCGAGTCCCTCCCGGATGACTGAGCTTCTCACCCTATCTCTAAGGGAGAGTCCAGACACCCTGCGGAGAATGTTTTTAAACTTAAATCTTAAAAGTTAAGTTTTAGCTAAAAACTAAAAGCCACAAAATGTTAGTGGCCAATGTCGTGTTCTTCTTTTTAGAACAAATAGTGGGACCTCGTGTGCTGGCAAACACTCACTTTATACATAGTTCCCAGACACGCCCCCATACCGGCTTCCGCACCACATCTGAAGGCAGAGAAAGGCAAAATGTCGAACTAGCAGAGCAAATTATACGGACAAAAACACGAGCTACCACAGCTTCACCAAGGAACAACAGCAAAATGGCAGTGGTCGAGTTAAATGAGTTTGAGAAAGAAATCATGGCAGACGAATCAGACAACTTGTCACAAAGTAGTTACTCCGATATCATTAATTATTTAATTACTACAAAGAGCGCACACCGGATTCACAGCACAGAGCTTTACAGCACACCGGCTTCACAGCTTTAAATCCAAAAAAGATGTGTAAACTGTCTCAATCAGATCTAACCAGCTAAAAAAAGGTTTAACTAAAATAACACACAGCCAGCACAAACAGTCCAGGCTGAACACAGACCAGAACCAGCACTTTGAGTGTTACCGTGTTGGAAGTTAGCATGTTGTTAGCATCTGGAGCGGATGGTCCGTCGAGCTCATCGGACGGCGTGGATCCGTCGCGGCCGCGGGTCACGTCCCATGGGACCGACGCGTCGCCCGCACGACTTGGCTCCCGTCCTCCTTCTCCCACTGGGACGGTCTCCCCGCATAACACCGGTCCCGGTGGACCACTGAGGAGGCCGCGTTAGCGAGATGCTAAGCTAGCCACAGCATGCAAGACGGTGTCACTAAAATAATGAAAAAAAAAAAAAAAAAACAGCTCTAACACACAGACAGTTGTACTCTAACATTGTTTCACAAAATGATTTATGTAGAATATTTTGTTTACCGGCCAAAAGCACGATCTTCTGAGCAGATCCAAGCAGAGATGGGGGGGTTTGAGTTTCTCCGATGAAATAAATCCTTCAGGTTTACTTTTTTTTTGATTAAGTGAAACCTGCGCGTTGCCCAAACGTCTACCCGACTGGAACACCCACTGACACAACACGAAGTAACCATTGCAATTAATTAGAAATTAACAAAAAAAACAACGTGAAAAATGGACATCTATTAGAAGGCGCTCCAACTGCAGCTTTGCCTACCTGTGGGAGGGTCAAAAAGGACAACCCACAGATGTGACGTCACATGGGAACTATGTATTAGTCAAAACCAACGTCTATCCGTGCTGCATAAACACGTCACATCCTCCAGTGTGTAACGTTCAAGAACACTCGTTTTTAACAAATATTATTCATGAACACCACATCTCCCCTTTTAACAAATAGGGAACCTGTTTACATCATTTTTTTCATTTTCTTTTACAGGCTAGGAACACAACATAAAATAACTGTAACTTAAGTGCAACCTGTTTCTTCAACTATCAGTCCTTAACTCTAACTTTTTTTCTCTCTCTCTTTTTCCTTCTCACTCTTAAAGGTCCAGTTTAGAAGGCTTTATAACTATTCTACCTGATCTTGTTCTCACAACATCAGTTTTTACAGGAGCAACAGATGATGAAACAGCTGATGAAGACTGCACTGTAGGAACTTCAGTCAACCCCATTTTCTCAGTCTCATCCTGCAAAGTTGAATGTAATGGGATCAAATGCAAACGATGCCTCACTGATCCCTGGGGTAAATCCACCATGTAGGATCTTGGTGTGGCATGACTTTGGATCACAGTCCCAGGTGTTTTTGCATCTGTAACCCAAACTTGTTCTCCCGGTGATAGGTCACACAAAGGTTTGGCCCGATGGCGCCTGTTGAAGTTTGCCATGTCCATCCTCCTCTTTTGACTCTCCTTTTGAGCCAGGTCGACACTGTCCGGCAGTGCAGGATTCAAAGTAGAGGGAAGTGCTGGTAGCGTTGTGCGCAATCTTCGGCCCATTAAGAGCTCTGCAGGGCTGTATCCATTCTGCAGCGGTGTAGCTCTATAAGCAAGAAGAGCTAAATAGGGATCTGCTGCTTTCTTTAACAGGTTTTTCACAGTCTGTACTGAGCGCTCCGCTTCCCCATTACTCTGCGGAAATCTTGGGCTGCTGGTGATGTGTTCAAACCCATATGAGGCAGCAAAAGACTCAAAGACTCGCCCAGAATACTGTGGTCCATTATCTGACATTAGGATCTCAGGAATACCATGTCGGGCAAAAATGGACTTAAGATTAATTATGATGTCATTTGTTTTTGTCCCATTTAGAAGAGCAATTTCAACATATCTAGAAAAATAGTCCACAACAAGAAGGTACTGTTTCCCTCCCAACTCAAAAAGATCTGTGCCTAATTTTTGCCATGGGCGGGCAGGGTGTTGGGAAGGCATGAGTGGTTCACTATGGTTGTGCCTTTCCTGTATACATGTTCTACATTTTAACACCATTTCATTTATTTGCTGACTGAGTCCGGGCCACCACACTGACTGACGAGCCCGGGCTTTGCACTTAACAACCCCTTGATGTCCCTCATGAAGCTTTTCCAGCAGAGCATTGCACATCGTTGAGGGAATAACAAGTCGTGAGTCTTTAAGCAACAAGCCATCTTTCACAGTGAGAGTGGCACGTTCCGGACAGTAATTTCTTAGCAGCGGTTCCTGGTTTGCATGAGTTGGCCATCCTTGTGTAGTGGACCTACCCAGGGTCAAACTAAGGTTTTTGAACTGTCCAGTGATGACCTTTACTGACCTCTCAGTAAAGCAAGACATTTACTACAAATTATTCCATTAGTTGTAATCTGAGAACATAGTCACCAAAAGAGACTATTTCTATCTTTGATTTTATTCTAATGTAATCAAAAGAATAACTTTTGTCATTTTCATGATATATGTTATATGCTGTTATTCTTTTAATATGAAGCATGACTGTGTTACTTGATCAAATGAAAGGGTGTCAAAGTTCAGATAAAAGGTCAAACTGACTTACACAGAAATTGTTTTTGTTGAGTTTCAGCTAAAACTCTCATCTAGCGTCTGAAAGTCTCTTCACTCAGATACTTTTCCTAAACAATTTCCCTTTGCTCTGGCTGTAACCTTGGGTCGTGATAACGGCAAGTGAACTGCTCGACTGGTTTTTTGACCAATGAAAAAGAGACAAGTCATCTCAGATCCTTCCTTAAAGTTCTAAGCTGTTGCTGGAACTGGAAGTCTGCTGGAAACTTCAAGATGTGAGGTCCTCCCAAAGAGCTGGATGAACTCAGTCACACGCTAAGGACCCGTCATCCAGTTAAGGACTAATAACATGCTGTTATGAGTCCACTTCGAACGAGCGTAAGCTCAAAACTTTGTTTATTCCTTCCTGGAATAGTTATCTTGAACATACCTGTCAAGTTTTGGATTTAAAAATAAGGGAAATTTTCTGCAGGGTACTCCGAGCCATCCCACTAGCCCAGGGATCTACAACCTTTATGATCAAAAGAGCCATTTCTGCCCCTTTGTTCACTAAATTAAACGTTTCCGGAGCCACAATACCTGCTACAACTGGGATTCTCAACTGGTGGCCCACAGACCACTTTAAGTTTGTTAGAGGACAATTTTCTGACCTGTAGTTTTCTGGCCATTGTAAAGCTGAAAATATCTAATGATTTGTTGATATTTTTACATTTTAGACTAAAAAAGACCAGATTATCATAAAGAAGGAAAAATAATGTGATCTTTCCCAATTAAAAAATAAAATAATGAACTATGTAGGTCTAGGTAAATTATTTTAATTGTGGAAAAATTAAATATCCTACTTCGAATAAATAAAGTTAACTTGTGTTTTACTCCTTCTATTAGTTCTAGTATTCACACATTTGCAAAGGAAATGACAGGAAAAACTGCTAAAACTAGCCCTTTTGTTGTTATAAGAACAAATAAAATTCAGTTTAAAGTTAGTTTTGATCAAAGCTTGGAAGAGCCACTGCTGAGGGACCAAAGAGCCGCATGTGGCTCCAGAGCCGCAGGTTGCAGACCCCTGCACTAGCCCAACCAAAGTCCAGAACCCCTTACATTTTAAGACAGGTTTACAAGAAATCTAAAATAACTACCTATCAGCCTCTTTCAAACCAGTTATGTGATCACAATCTGACAGGCTTACCTTTGTGCTTGACGGATTTTTCATGCTGACGGACATCGTTCCTTCCCCCATGAGAGAGAGACACTAAAGTCGCGGTTACAAATCTTAAAAAACGCGTAATAAACTTTAGGAAAGTAAATTCGCTGTCCCATTTTTCAACATATTTACACGAAGTCTTAACTTTTTTGGCAGGGACGCGTCCTCTCTCGTTAATTCTCGTTACATCCATCTCTCTGTTTTTCCGGGTTTGTTCCTGACCGCGCCAGCACAGACATCGCGAGAACTGCCATCGAGGCTACTGCAGGTGGCAGTTCTCGCGAGGCTAGTGACAGAGGCACCGGAATGTTTTTTTTAAATTTTTTAATAATATTATAATACGGGAGATTTCCGGGAAAATAATAATTCGGGATCACGACGGGAAAGAGGGGTAAAATACGGTAGTTTCCCGGCCAAAACGGGAGACTTGACAGATATGATCTTGAAGTCAGAGGCCAGGAGCTGACGCATTTTCTGATGACCAACACGAAACCAGGAGATGTTGAAAACGTAAACCAGAACTGGCTCGGACGTGCTAGGCCTGAAGGACTCTGTGCATCTGAAAGGCTGGTGTCATCTCTTTATCAGACTCGTCGTCAAAGGTAAAGAGCTGTTTACAAACGTACCTGGATTTTAGCAGAAGTCGGATGGGAAGTGTCACTTCTGGTAACATGCTCAAGACAATTTCCTTTAAACCATCTCTCCATCTTTCCTCCTATCTCTTTTTCCCTCAATTCTAAGCTGGAAACTATTTAAGTCATAGAGCCTCAGACTAAATATGTTAACATCCTGTATTTATGTCTGTTGTGTTACAATTTAAATGTGCTGACGTGTTAAATTGCAAGAAAGTGAAATCATGTCAATCAAGTGTAATGGTGTTAATTTAGTTGATTTATTTTAAATAAATGGTAGTGTCCTTGACATACCAAACTAAGTTAACGTGTCCATTGTCACTCTATGGCTTCTGTTTTACTTATCCATCATAAAGATCACAGAAATATTGGGTAAACTGAAAAAGAAAAGAATCCGTGAAATTACTATTCAATCTGAATAAGTAAATTAATTAAGGATAAAGAGGTCAGCTTAACACTGACCCCTGATAAAATCCTTTACATCTGGGTGGCACCGTATGTGTTTAAAGACACAATCTGGTGGCTCCCTCATGTTTCCTTCACTTGTGTGCACATCTCCATGACACGTGCACAAATGTTGTCACTCTGCAGCTGTTCTTTAAGTGTGTCCAAATATGAAGAACTAACTGGCAGATTTGCAATGATGTTGTCCACATAGATGTCAGTGTCCTCCATCAGTTCTTTGTCTAACTGGGACATCTGTCTTTTAATTGGTGAACGGGACAATGTGTCTGCTGTCCAGAGTGATTTACCTGGAGCGTACTGTATATCATACACGTAGCGCATGAGTCTCATCCTGAAACGCTGAATTCTTGGTGGAAGAAGGTCCAACGCTTGTTCTCCCAGCAGGGAAATGAGAGGCTTATGGTCTGTCTCTAAGCAGAAGTGTTTCCCTATGAGGAAATCACGAAAACGTTCACACGCCCATGTAAGGGCTAAAGCCTCCTTTTCCACCTGTGCGTAACGTTGCTCCGTTGGAGAAAGTGACCGCGAAGCATAAGCTACCGGTCTCCAGCCTTCCTCCCACATCTGGAGAAGAACTCCTCCCAGTCCATATGATGAAGCATCTGCCGAAACTTTAGTGTCTCTGTTTGGGTCATACATGGCCAGTACTGGAGTTGAGGTTAAAGCCTCTTTTAGAGTTTTAAATGCTTTGTCCTGGTCCGTGCCCCAGTACCAACTGTTTCTTTTTGACAACAGATCATGCAGGGCCTTGTCCCTTTCAGCCAAATGGGGAATGAACTTGCCCACTTGGTTCACCATGCCCAGAAAACTTCTAAGTTCTGACACATTACTTGGTTCTTTCATGTTTGTAATGGACTCTGTTTTCTTTGGATCAGGGCTGATGCCTGAATCTGTGATGATGTGACCTAGGAAGGAAACTTTGCTCTGTGAGAGATCACATTTTTCCACATTCAGTGTTACACTGTGGTGTGTTGGTGAGGTATATGGCCTCATCTCTCTCTCACCCAGTAGGAGGAGCCAGCGAGGTGCTCCCCAGGTTTTACCAGGTGAAGAAGAAGAAGTGTTCGTGTGTAAATTCATTCATTCTGTTTCTGGTTTTGACGCTCGAAGGATTAAAGGCAACTGCTTGCAGATCAGTTTGTTTCTCCTTCTTCACACGCTACAGTGGTGACCCGCGTGAAATATGTCAGAACCAAACGAGGATGTTGTTTCTTCGTCGGACCCCGCCGCCGCGACGTCTGCCCAGCTGTTGCAGCCGAACCCAGCCGACTTTGCTCCCGCAGCGAGTGTTAAGCTCCCGGAGTTCTGGCAGAGTGACCCGGTTTCGTGGTTCCAGCACATCGAGGCACTCTTTCGCCTCCGAGGCGTGAACGCAGATGAAACCAGGTACTTCTTGGTCGTGTCAGCTCTGGATATGCAGTCAACCCGCAAAGCCATGCCGCTGCTGCGCGACCCGCCACACGTGGGCAAATATGGCGCCCTCAAAGAGTTTCTGCTTCGAAGGTACACTTTGACTTCAACTGAGAGGGCTGATAAACTGCTTTCCCTGCCTGGTTTGGGTGACGGCACGGCTGTGAACATGATGGACAAAATGCTGTCGCTACTTGGTTCAGACGACGGGGGTTTCCTTTTCCCTCACATTTTCCTGCGCCAGCTTCCGTCGCAAGTGAGGGCTACTTTGGCCAATTCCCCTTGTTTATCTACCGGTGATTACCGGGGTTTGGCGGAGGAGGCGGACCGGGTCCTGCTGGCTACCAGACGGTTCGCGGTGCAGAGTACATCGGTGGAGCCGGAGCAGACGGAGATGGAGGAGCCAGCGGCGGTTTCAGCTGTTGGCGCGCGAACTCGGCGGGGGAGCTCCCTTTGTTTCTACCACCGGAGGTTCGCAAACAAGGCTAAAGGCTGAGTTAGACTTGCGCTTTGGTCCGTAGGCTGGAGCGCGCGCTGTGTGTGCACTGTGCCGTGCGGCGAAATGCGTTTATAGTGTCGCCTCTGTGTTTATGGTTGTCGCACGGCGGCGCATGGCAAAGTGCTGTTCTTTTACGGACCAGCAGGAGGCAGTACCCTCTAAAACCTGTGCATATGTTGCAAGAAAGGTGTAGAAGAAGAAATCTACCGTAGAAGAAGAACTGTTTGAAATCACACAACAAAAACAAATAGCTTTCCGCTCGCGTGCTGAACTGTTGTCTTTATTTGCGGCTTTAATGCATGGAGTCAGCGGAGGAGAAAGCGATCACGTGACTTTTGGCGAAAAAACAAAAGAAAAGTCCGACTCCAGATCAGGAATGAAGGAGAATTTAATACATTTTGTGTCACAAAACATTCCTCCATGCGTCGCGACTCCGTCTCCACGACCACAGCGGCGCAAACAGCTGCAGGCTCCGGCGTGAAGAGGGTGAAGGCTGTCGGGTGAGGACCTGTCAATCAAATCGTAGCGCCCACCGCGCGCGCATAGGCTTGCGGAGTTTCAAAAATTCAGAGGTGCACGACACGCGCTAATCCCACGCGCGGGGCCAACGCGCAGGGGCGGGGACTGTGAAATTGCGTCACTTTTGGAGTGCGCACCCTCGCGCGCTGCGCGACGCGTCGAGTATGAATCTAGCTTAAGCGTTGCATTCCACCATGCACATGGGTGTCGGGAAACGAGGAAGCCGGCGCTCAGTAGCAGCTGTGGGCGCTGGCGAGCGAGGTGAGCTGCTCTTCGTCACAGACTCTGTCAGGACGTCGTTTTCTGGTTGACTCTGGTTCCCAGAAGAGTTTGGTCCACCTTGTTGGACCTGAATTAGCAGGCCGAGGCAGTGGCCCACTGCTAACTGCTGCTAACGGTTCTCCCATTGGAACTTTTGGCACTAGACGGGCAACAGTTTCTTTCCATGGTCGTGAGTTTGAGTGGGATTTTGTTGTTGCCTCAGTGACTGTTCCTATTATCGGTGCAGATTTTTTATGTGCTCATGGACTGTTAGTAGATGTTGCTAACCGCAGACTTATTGACGCTGTAACTTTTGCAACTTTCCCATGTGTGTCTGGGGGGGCTGGGCCGCTAACTCATGCTAATGTTTTAGTTTCAGGAGATGTTTTTCAAGGTTTGTTGGCAGAATTCCCCTCTTTAACTACACCTGCTTTTTCCTCTTCAGAAACTAAACACGGGGTCGAGCATTTCATCCCTACTACGGGACCGCCCGTTTTCGCACGTGCACGCCGCCTCGACGCTGTTAAACTGGCCATCGCTAAAGAGGAGTTTGGTACCATGGAGAGGTTGGGTATTGTTAGACGCTCTAACAGCCCGTGGGCCTCCCCCCTTCACATGGTACCAAAAGCAGACGGGTCGTGGCGCCCATGTGGCGATTTTCGCCGTTTAAATAACGTGACGACGCCTGATCGCTACCCCATTCCGCACATTCAGGACTTTTCTGTTCGGTTGTCGGGTGCTTCCATTTTTTCTAAGGTGGATCTGGTGCGCGGCTACCATCAAGTCCCAGTGCAGTCCAGCGATGTACCTAAAACTGCAGTAATCACCCCCTTTGGGCTTTTTGAGTTCCTCCGCATGCCGTTTGGACTAAAGGGGGCAGCACAGACTTTTCAAAGGCTGATGGACTCCGTGTTACGTGGCCTCGATTTTGTGTTTGTCTATCTGGACGACATTTTGGTGGCCAGCTCGTCAACCGAGGAGCACCTGTTGCACCTGAAAGAAATTTTTCAGCGCTTGGATGCACATGGCTTGATCATTAATCCGGTTAAGTGCCAGTTTGGTTTACCGGTGATCGATTTTTTAGGTCATCGAATTTCCGCGCAGGGTGCAGTTCCATTGCCTGCCAAGGTGCAGGCGGTGGCAGAGTTCCCACGTCCTCTGGTGGTTAAAAAGTTGCAGGAGTTTTTAGGCATGGTGAACTTTTACAACAGGTTCATTCCCAATGCAGCCCATCTCCTGCAGCCTCTCTACGAGGCCCTGCGCTCAAGAAAGCCGACTGACACAGTGGTTTGGACCCCGGACCGGATCACTGCTTTTGATGGTGCTAAGTCCGCGTTAGCTAGCGCGGCACTCCTAGCCCATCCAGATTCAGAGGCCCCGATTGCGCTGACAACTGATGCTTCAGATATAGCTGTGGGGGCCGTTGTAGAGCAACGCGTTGGCGACGCATGGCAGCCGTTGGCATTTTTCAGCCGTAAATTGCGGGACTGCGAGCGCAAGTACAGCGTTTTTGACCGCGAGTTGTTGGCGCTGTTCTTAGCTACACGGCATTTTCGTTTTTTGCTGGAGGGTCGTTCGTTTACGGCTTATGTGGACCACAAACCACTCACGTTTGCAATGTCTAAAGTTTCGGAGCCCTGGTCAGCGCGTCAGCAACGGCACTTGGCGGCCATTTCAGAGTTTACAACGGACGTCCGCCATGTGGCTGGAAAATCCAACTCAGTGGCAGACTGTCTGTCACGGGTGCTCGTTTGTCCTGTGCTCCTCGGGGTAGATTTTTCTGCCATGGCCGCTGACCAACCGGGAGACGCTGATATAACTGCCCTTCGTGCCGGCGTTTCAGGGCTTAAGCTAGAGGAGGTCAAATTGGGAGAGGGCGGTCCTTTGATCCTGTGTGACGTTTCCACAGGCCGGACACGCCCAGTGGTTCCATCAGGTTGGCGCCGCCGCATTTTTGACTCTGTTCACTCTCTCTCGCACCCAGGTGTGCGCGCGTCTGTGAAACTAGTCAGCGCACGTTTTGTGTGGCCTGGTTTACGCAGAGAGGTGAGGAGTTGGGCAGCGGCTTGCGTGGCTTGTCAGCGTGCCAAGGTGCACCGGCACACTAAGGCACCACTGGAACCATTTCCCATTCCAGCCAGGCGTTTTGACCACGTGCATGTGGACTTAGTTGGTCCCCTGCCCCCATCACGGGGTTTCACACACCTGCTTACAGTGGTCGACCGCACAACCAGGTGGCCGGAGGTCGTTCCTCTTTCTTCCACAACTACCTCCGACGTGGCTGGTGCGTTCCTCTCCACTTGGGTTGCCCGTTTTGGTGTGCCCTCGGACATCACTTCAGACAGAGGTCCCCAGTTTATTTCAGGGCTCTGGTCCGAGATGGCGCGCTCCTTGGGGGTGCAGGTGCATCGCACTACCGCCTACCACCCTCAGGCTAACGGGTTGGTTGAACGTTTCCATCGGTCTCTTAAGGCGGCGTTACGTGCTGCGCTAACAGACGTTGGCTGGGTGGAGCGTTTGCCGTGGGTGCTGCTTGGGTTGCGATCAGCTCCTAAGGAGGACCTCAACGCTTCATCAGCCGAGTTGGTTTTTGGTCAGCCTTTACGAATCCCAGGGGAGTTTTTGTTAGACGCTGCCGCTCCACGGTTCCCCGAAGCGGTGGACCCCTATTCGCAGAGTAGTCTTTTGGTTCCGGGTCCTGTGCACCATTGTTTCCCGCAGGCGTTTGTGCCCACAGCACTCCAGTCTGCCCGTTTTGTTTTTGTGCGACGTGACGCCCACCGTTCGCCCCTCCAGCCTCCGTATGACGGGCCGTTTCGGGTGCTCGAAAGGGGCGCGAAAAGTTTTGTTTTAGACATGGGTGGGCGTAGAGAGCTGGTTACAGTGGACCGCCTGAAGCCAGCCTATGTGTTGGCTGATGAAGAGGTGTTGCCGGCTCAGGTTCCTAGACGCGGCCGCCCTCCTGCTCGACCCCATCTTCCGTTTTCTCCCCCCAACTGTGTTCCTCCCCTGTGGCACAAAATGTTGTTCCTGCACGGGTGCCAGCTGTTTCTCCGCCCCCGAGTCGACGCAGTCGGTTCGGCAGGTTGATTAGGCCCCCTGTGAGAGACTGATATGTTTTGTATTTGCCCTTCTGGGTGTTCGGGGGGGGGGGCTGTGTGGTGTGTTGGTGAGGTATATGGCCTCATCTCTCTCTCACCCAGTAGGAGGAGCCAGCGAGGTGCTCCCCAGGTTTTACCAGGTGAAGAAGAAGAAGTGTTCGTGTGTAAATTCATTCATTCTGTTTCTGGTTTTGACGCTCGAAGGATTAAAGGCAACTGCTTGCAGATCAGTTTGTTTCTCCTTCTTCACACGTTACAACACCTGCTTTTTCCAGCCTTAGCAGTGTGGCATGGAGACGGGCATTATGTTCCTCCTGGTTGCGTCTCCACACCAGCAGATCATCAATGTGACAAATCACTCCCTCCAGTCCTTCAATAACCCCTACCATTATGCGCTGGAAGTGCTCGGGCGTAGAGTTGATGCCGAAGGGAAGGCGATTAAAGTGGAATCGCCCAAACGGTGTTATGAATGTTGTGAGCTTGGCTGAATCCTTCGATAAGGGAATTTGCCAAAACCCCATATTGGCGTCCAGTTTACTGAATATTTTGGCTCCAGCCAGCATTCCTAGACTTTGATCAACTGATGGTAGTACATACTTTTCTCTGCAAACATACTTGTTTAGTCCCGTAAAGTCCACACACAGTCTCAGTCTAGAACTGTTTGGTTTTGGGACAACCACCAAGCCGGCGCACCAATCTGTAGGTTCCTCCACCCGGCTGATGACACCCAGCTCCTCCATTCTGTGGAGTTCCTCCTTTACTTTTCCTACTAAAGGCAGAGGAATTCTCTTAGGGGCTTTGAGTGAGTATGGAACCACATCAGGTTTGAGTTTAATGTGGTATGTGTGCTGCACCTCACCTAGTCCAGTGCAGAGCCTGGGGTACACAGTTTTTACAGTGTCCATTGATATAGAGTTTACACGTACCAAAAGACCAAGAGATGTGATGGCAGGAAGTCCAAGCAGTGGTGTGGTGAGGTTTTTAACAACATAGACCTTTTCTGTTGTACTCTTGTCCCTGTAGGTACGCTGTAGTTCTGTGTAACCTGCAACATCCAGTGGTTTTCGGACAGGGCCTAACAGAGGTTTCACTGGTTTTAGAAGAGCAGGTTTTTCAGCACTGGGAAACAGTCTGTTCAAATCTTTCTGAGCCATGGCTGTGATGTCTGCACCTGTATCAAGTTTAAATGTTAGTGTTCTCATTTATCTTTATATCAGCTGTCCATGCCTGATTTTCTGTGGTCACAGCGCCAAGGAAGAAACTTTCCTCCTCTTCCTCATCTTCATCCTCTGCGATTCTTTGCATCTTTTTGCTGAATCTGCACACACGCTGATAGTGTCCTTTCTTCCCACATAAATTACATTTTGCATCATTAGCAGGACACTCATATTTAGGGTGAGAGGAGCCTCCACACTTGAAACACTTTGTACTTGATGTGCTTCTGCTGTCGACCTGTGGATGTGTTTTAGCACTTTTATTTTTAAACTTGTTATATTTGGATTTCTCAAACTGTTGTCTGCTTTTAACAACTCTATCAACAGAGCTGACACTTGTCTGCATTACACTGGCTTCACATCTCAGAGCACTTTATTGCTTTTTAATCTCTTCTGATTGTTGCCATGTTTACAGCTTTCTCCAAGTCCAAATTTTTCTCCATTTGCATACGCTCTGACAGTCTGATGTCTGCTAAGCCCACCACCATTCTGTCTCTTATTAATTCATCATGGAGCGGTCCATAATTGCAGTGCTCGGCTAATGCATGCAGGGCTGTAACAAATGCATCCACTGTTTCATTTTGCTCTTGTTTGTGCATATTAAATCGTGCGCGCTCATAAACAACATTTTTCTTGACTATGAAGAAGTTCTGGAAACCCTCTTTCACTTTTTCATACTGGCGCTGGTCTGCATCGTTTAGCTTTAATCCTCTCAGGACATCATCCGTTTCATCTCCCATGCAGTATATTAGGGTGTTTACCTGGTTTTCATCTGAACTCAGTGACAAGTTACTGGCCTGGTGGAACCTCTCGAAGCGATGGATCCATTTTGTCCATTCATGTGGCTTCGAAAAATCAAAAGGCTCCGGCGGCTGGATGCTGAACGTAGCGCTGGGAGTGTTAGCCGCTATGCTAACTCCTGCCCTCGGCTGCTCGTTTTCTTCATTAGACATCTTTAAAATAGCTGTAGCTCGTCTTTCCTCTTCTTCTCCACGCCAGACAGACTCCTCAGCAACTCACCACTTCTGACACCATGTCGTGTTCTTATTTTTAGAACAAATAGTGGGACCTCGTGTGCTGGCAAACACTCACTTTATTAGTCAAAACCAACGTCTACCCGTGCTGCATAAAGACGTCACATCCTCCAGTGTGTAACGTTCAAGAACACTTGTTTTTAACAAATATAATTCATGAACACCACAGCCAAAATCAACCGTGTCCCTGCAGTCATTTAGAAGTGTCAGCACACCAACGTTAACAGATTCTCCATGACTAGCATGTGCACTTTTACAAGGTAACACAATTTTTTTTCAAAAACAGCAACAAATTTAAGGTAATGTGCTAAAGTGTAAAGGTTTAATATTAGCTAACAGGAATTATTTTAAACTTGGTATGTTGTCTTAGAGAAAAATATGTTTTATAAGCCTGAAAAATAATCAAAAAGGATAATTTTTTGACTAACCATTAGCCTAGCTTGGAAAAATTCTTCACTACTCTCCATATTCATGTGGCTCTTTTTAAAATCCCTTTTAAATGTGTGATTAATTTTTAAATTCTTGCAATTTGCTTTGTGTAATAATATAGGCAAAGATGTCAGTTTACTGACTTACCTATATTTTAGATGTAAATTGAGCAGGGTTTAGACTGACACAAATTATCATCAATATTCACAGGTTCTCACTTTTTCAGATCATATTATATAATTCTGTCACTTGGATGGGATGTAACTTGACAGGAAACGTTATTTATGTTGGTACAGCAGAACTGAACCATTTAATAACAAATCATACAATTACATCACAACATATTTACAAATATTGACCGATCGGAATTTCCTATAACTAACTGTAGACGGACGTAAAATTAAAACAACAGACAAGTAATAGTTGGCATATTTACTTATTCTGATGGCACGTTAAACTTAAGTTGTTACTTTTAGAAATAAAGTTAAGATGAGAATGAAGGAAAGGGAAGTTTAAGGATGGAGAGGTAATATCTTGAGATGAGTTTAACCAGAAAAAGCACATCTTCTGGTCGGGTTCGGCTGGACTTCTGTACCGTGATAAACAACAACATTTTACCTTTATGAAGATTTTCTTGTCGCGACTCCGGTAAATTAGTCAAGCCATACGTGCACGTCCTACGGCGTTTTACAGGTGACACACGTCCATCTAGCCACGGTCTTGTGAGGTCCGCTTCTGCCTCACAGAGTAATGAAATTGTTTCCGGTTTGGATTTTCAAGATAAAAGAGTCCTTTGAAGGAATTTCACTAAAGTGAAGCTTTTTACAGCTTGAAGTGAATTTATAACTGGCGTGTTATAAATTCTTTAACTGATGGTAAATGGTAAATGGAGCTTACTTATATAGCGCTTTTCAGCCCCCCTATGAGGGGCCCCAAAGCGCTTTACAATACCAACCATCCACCCATTCATACACACATTCATACACCGGTAGCGGCAGACTGCCATGCAAGGCACCATCCAGTCCCACCGGGAGCAACTCGGGTTTAAGTGTCTTGCCCAGGGATACAACAACACATGGTGTGGGGAACCGGGATTCGAACCTCCAACCTTCCGATCGGGGGACGACTGTCATTACCACTACACCACAGCCACCCCTTATGATGGCGTAGACCATTGGCTCATGGTCAGACGTTCAACCAGCTCTTCGGGGAACCTCATGGCTTGAGTTCCTCAGCAGATTCTGACGAGCCGACAGGAAGTGAAACCTTAAAACGGGAGGGTTGACCCAGTCAAATCTACCCCGCTGATTGGCTGTTCACCAAAAAACGGGAGATTTGCAGGTCATAGAGTTGAAAATCTGAAGGACAGGCAAGAAGATAGTTTTGAGAACAGAGCGAATTGTTTTTAGAAACGACAGGAGACAGGACGACAACTTATGTCTATGACTTTTCACTCTGTCCCTAAACATTTCAAACAAATACTAACAGATTATTCTGACTTGTTCTTCAACTTTAGACATAGTTCTTCTGAATAGAACATACAGTTTGATTCATTATATGAAGAAGTAACCAGCATTGGTACAGCATAAACCATGATCATACAGCATTTAAGAATAACACTGCTCATATGAATAACCAATAATCATAAAAATGACAAGAGATAATCTGTTAATTAATTCTGAATTACCACAAATTAAAAGGAAGTCTTTTCTGATTGATTTGTGTCTCTGAATTCAAAATAAATGTAATAAAATAGTGACCACTTGTCTCCTTGAGAGCTTCAAGAAAAGTGTAACACTAAGAGTTTCAGAGAGATGTGAAAAGGTGTAAATCCAGGTCAGACATGAAGGCCTGTATCACTACATTTGTAATAACATTTTTTTCCTTCTTCTTCTTTAGGCTTCTCCCTTCGTCAGGGATCACCACAACAAGCTAGTCGCATGAAGACTTGGCAATTGTTTTTACGCCGGATGCCCTTCCTGACACAACCACAGACCACCGAGCTACCACAGTCCTCTGTGTGGAGCAGAAAACTGATATTTAGGGTTCCCGGGGGAGCAGATGGTTTGTAATCAGTGGTGTAGTCTACATGATACTCAGGTATATGGAGTATACCCCACTAGAAAAGCTTAAGAATTTCAGTATACCCACTTAAAAGTACCCAATAATACATGACATCATTAGGCACGTGTCACTGATAACATTAAACGTCAGTTAAACGCTTCCGTAACAATCTATCGGTATGTATTGATACTGTATTATAAATCTATAACATACAAAGCCAACATTTGTACAAAGTTTGTTCATTCATTCAAATATAAGCATGAATTACAAATTGTAATAACATAATAACAATAAAATACTGCCCTTTTCTACATTGGAGGCTGCATAATGGAGGTAAGCAAGCTCAGGCTGTAAAGGATACAGTATTGTTGACCAGTTAAGCTTTTATCTCTCAGCCTAGATAATGTTTTTTGAGCAGTAATAACACAACCATGTTATCGTTGATGTTTTGTGTTCTAATGTAAATTAGGGAGATAAGAGCCCTAAACCCCAGAGAACCCCAGAGAAGATTCAGGAAGAGACACAGATGTACAAAAGTCTGCCATCAACCGTAACCTCAGTGAAACCAGTGATGTGCTGGTGGAATGTAAGGGACAAAATGCCAATGCTATCAAACTGACATCCAACCAGATATCTATGTCATCCACACCCTCAGAGGGAACATTTTCTACTGCTGGAGACACCATCAGCCAGGAGCGGGCTTGTTTGTGTCCAGAGAAAGCAGACATGTTGATTTTTATGAAGAAAAACTGTTAAATGAAAAGTTCCTCAGTGTGTAGCAGTGAGCATTAGACACTGACGTGTCAATGGTTTGCAACTGTTCCTTTGACCTGGAAATAATTTATTTGCATGTAACAAAAACAGCTTGAAATGAAAAATACCAAAGTTAAAAAAATATAACTCACAATTTGTACTGTAATGGGTAACGTAAGTTTCTTCTTGTTAGAACTGGTAATTACAAAGTTGGTGCCAAAAAAAGACCCGTCCAGGAACCGACACCAAATAGACTATATGCCACGGGGGGTCGTGACGTACTTCCGGTAGAATATTGGACACATCCGCCACTTCCGGGTCCCATCCACTGCCGTTGTTGTTAGCGTTAGCTCCTAGTAGCAGACCAGACAACGACCCGAAACGTGAAGCGGCTGCGCGCTACCGGCACTACATGTGAGTTCCGTTGTGTCCGCCCACCGGTGGGAACAGCTGTCCCGAGGGGGGGTTTCGGCAAAAATTTATCGTGGCTATCCGTAGGGGGAACGTTGCCATGATTTTATATGGTTTTATATGTGTATGGAGTTATTATTGGTGTGGATGCAGATGTTTTATTAATTGTATTTAGTCATTTATGTTCGCGTCTTTCCCGCTAACCGGAAGTGCGCGGTCCGGCTCATGACTGCGGGAGTGCTGGAACGGAAGTCAGTGGCATATACATGTGTAACAATATAGGAGTTATTTGTCAGTTTACTGACTTACCTATAGTTTAGACGTGCAAGTCTGAGCAGACTTTATCTGCACAAACTTGCCACCAAGTTCACGGGGTCTCAACTTTTTCAGAATAAATCAACAAATCTAACGATGTGATTAGCCAGTAATGTAATTTCACGCTTAGACTTCAATTTATGTTGGTCTACCAAAAGAATAGACCTTTTATTGAAACTATCACAAAAATTACATAAACATTTGTATCGATATTAGCTCTGATTTAATAACTACGTTGACAAGAATTCAAATTAAAACAAACAGACAATTAAAACTTAACTGTTGGCACAAAACTTGACAGATTAAATACTTATGAAAAATAAGAAATAGGAGGAAGGAGTTCTGGAGCTAAGTTAAGCTAAAGTTGTTTACTTTGAACCAGACTGGGTGACACCGCTTCCCCCACACGAGCAGACTGGCTGGGCTCCCGCACGTTCAAACACACCACGGCTCTTTACCTGTTGGAGGTTCGTCTCTGGGAGACAAGAGTGGAGAAGTTTGTGGACACACACGTGGATGGGTTTGTCCAGTGGCCGTCCAGTTGGACTTCAGCGTGAGTGTGCTGATTCACGATACGAGGAACTCGCCTCCCTCGGCAGGAACCAACGGTCGAGCGCACAGACTGACTTTCAAGATAAAACTTTAGAAAACAAATTCTTCCAGAAATGAGTGTTGAGGCACAGCAAGGCTTTGCCGTGACTCTCAGCTGAGACGTGGGTCGAGTTGGCACGATGACCGGGCCGTCTATCAGCTTTTCAGAGAGGAGAGCAGGTTGACAGTTCGTTCTCCTCGAAACTCTAAAGGCCAATGCAGGAAGTGCCCATTTATAGGGAGGCGGGATCCGAACCACCTCCTGAGTAACTATTGGCTGGTTATAACAAAATAAGAGATGGATTTTCATCTCATAGGCAGAAAGTCTCTTGACGGAGACAGGAAAACTGTTTACCGAAACGGCCAGATGGCCTGTCCTGTTGCGTCTAGCTTGAAGACAAAACAAGAGAAGGCAGAGAACAGCTCTTACCCTGACTTCTGCCTTAGAGACAGAGCCTGCTTGCTTTTGCAGAAATAAAACCAGCAGAATGTCGCAGTCATGCAAGTAACAGATCATCATTAAAAATGACAAAAATATACTGTAGATCAAATCTGAATTAACACACATTAAAGAGAAAGTTCAATCTGATTAATTAGTGTCCATTAATTCATAATAATTGTTAAAATATATAAGTGTCCATCTGTCTCCTTGAGAGCTTCAAGAAGGTGTGACACTTAGAGTTTCAGAGAGATGTGGAGAGGTGTACTTGAAGGTCAAGACAGAGGCCTATATCACTACAGTCCCCCTTTTTGGAAGTCATCGCCTGTCCTTGGGGATGAGTTCCAACACGAAAGGATACCACCGAATGTCTCTGACCTCTATGTAATCCAGCAAGTGGAAAAAAGTCAAAAAAAGTTCAAAATTATACTCCCATAATGTTTTTGGAAATTCCATACTGTTCGTAGGTAATCCCATTGCGGCAAGCTTTTAATCCTTTGGAAAACATAGTCTGTTAACCCATGGAGAACTGAGTCTGTGATCCCTTGGAAAACAAAGTCTTATAATCCACAACGGTAAATCCACAACGATGGGGTTATTGATTTCATCAGCACCAATGGTTTTTAATCAGCATGTAGAGGGGATCCCTCGATTGAAGCAGAGGAGGCGGGCCTTGGATGAAGGTTGAAGACCAACGTTGGATCAGCAGGTCCCCACATCGAAGGTTGCAGGCTGGATGGCTTCCAGTCGGTGCCACCCTGGTTCAATGTGTCATGCAATTATGTGGTTTTAGGTGGGCTTATGATTGGGATTCTACATTAAGCCTTACCTATATGCACCTGGTATGTAAGCTATCATGGATTAGATCAGCTAAAATTACCAATTAAGGGGTGGATCAATGCTGTAAAAATCAGATATAGGGATCTATACCTATAGAAATGTGGAGGGCTTCTGTAACGAATGCCTCTTCTTTCAAACTATTCCTCCATTCATTATTTAGTTTAGGTTAAACTAAAATAAAAAATGAAACTAGTTTGGTCTAAATGTCTGTTGTCTTTTAGACGAACGACGCAAGATTTGGTAATCCCTAAAAATTTTGAAGTCTATGGCGAGACTCATCAAAATGAATAGATCTAGAATAGAAACGATCGAATCGGTTCTACCTAAATGATTGGGAGTTCAGTGTAGATTATAGTACCTTAAGTAGTATTGATCTACAATGACTTTTCAAAGATTGAGATCTTTAACAAAATGAACAGCATGTTGGCATAGTTAAAATCCATTTAAGTCTTCAACTTATCAACAATCAAAACCTCTTTTGGCTGGGAGTGTTCAGAAAACAATAACAACTTCAATAACACAAAAGTAGCAATTAAGCAACTAAAAACAACGTTTCACTACGTCAAA
Organism: Garcialebias charrua; assembly: GCA_038048925.1. Taxonomy (NCBI): domain Eukaryota; kingdom Metazoa; phylum Chordata; class Actinopteri; order Cyprinodontiformes; family Rivulidae; genus Garcialebias; species Garcialebias charrua. Next base: position 21,457 of record JBBPBX010011289.1, on the reverse strand, counting down.
CTCACTCTGGTCGTCAGATTCCACGTGTCACACACCAGAAATACAGTCTAAACTGATTAGTTTACTTACTAACCTGTGTTTGGACGACCTTATTTTCCCATGAAGTCTGTGAGTTTGCGAGCTCTTTGTCGTTTGTGGGGTTATTGAAATCTTTGTCCTTGACATGGGCATGGCCTAACATCACCCCCCTGTGGTCATGAGGGACCAAGCACACGGGTGTGGACGTCCGTCCATGGGCACGAGTTAGGATGCCATTGTTTAGTTTAAGCTGTTCGCGCAGTTTATGGGGAACCTTGTACAGGAACCTTATAGGTCTCGGCCAACGTACCTCTGTACGTTTACCTCTTTCTGCGTAATGCAGGTGTGTCACAACTGTCGGCGCCGTCGCAGGCGTGTCTCTGTCGTTGTGATGTATGTCTTCCCACTTCATGAATGAAGGGGTGCACTTTGAGTCTGTCAGAACTATGTCATCGCTGAGTAGTTCCAGATTCAAAAGCTCTTGAACCAAGGTTTCATCGAAAGCTTGGCTGATGGCTGAATTATCTGTCCCAGAGGACAGCACAGCGTTCTCGGTGTGTGATCCTTGGATCTCTACACCGTCCTCTACCTGTGGTAGGAAGTGTGAGTCTGCCCCCCTTTTGATTAAGGAGGGGTCCTCAAAATCAGTACCAATGAAGTCCAAGTGACTGTCAGAGTGTTGTAGACTGTCACCTTGTGGGCTCAGATGTCCTTGAACCAAGACTTCACTGCAAGCTTGGCTGTATGCCGAATTACCTGTCCCCCAGGACAGTACAGCGTCATCGGTGTGGGACCCTTGGATCACCACACCTCCCTCTACCGGTGGTAGGTAGTGTTCAGCGAGTGCTGAAGGTGTCAGCTCGCAGAGGAGGTCCTCGTGATGGGCCAGAGTCTGGTCCAACTGTTGAGTCTCCTCTGTCTCACCTGTAGTTGAAGGTTCACTTACCGGGTCTGTGGTCTTGGTTGGGGAATCCTTTTTTACCTCAGCGGTACCTGTTGTTAGACAGTCAGTGTCCTGACCTTGGGGAGGCACCTTGAATGGCAGTGGACTGCTCACTGTGGCCCACATCGTCTGATTACCATAATTTATAATCGCTTCAAAGCGATTTATAAAATCTTGGCCAACCACAAATGGAGCCCGGAGTGAGTCAAGATCAGACACATATACCGGGTGGTATAGTGACATCTCGCCAATCTGCATGTGAACCATGGCTATTAGGGTTGTTCTCGTCTTTGCGAGGCCCAGTTGATCACCATAAGTGTCTTTCACAAAGGGTATTTGCCTGCCAACATCGTTAGCTGCGGTCCTTAGCTCCTCAAACAGTTTGGCTGACATGACAGACACGTCTGAGCCGCTAACCAGGAGTGCATCTTGCTCTAGGACCCCTTCCAATGTGAGTGGCAGGTAAGCTCTTTTAGCTATCCCCCTTCTTATAAAGTTACACAGAAACCGTTCAGGCTTTTCCACACGTTTCTGTGTACGCGTGACTCTGTCTGTGTAATCGTCGTCGCTGTCAGCATCATGATGGCTGTCTGCCTCATGACCTTCAGGATGCGGATTTTCAGCAATGTGTTTGCTGTCAGCATCTGGACTTTTAGTACGCTGATCATCAGCAATTTGTTTGCTGTCAGCATTCATGTCAGTGTTGACGTTGTTGATGTCAACTGTGTGCACCGAGTTGTTGCAAAAGACAGTGCTGCGCGTCGCTACATCAGGATGAACAACGTTGTTTGTGTTATCATCAAGGACAACGTCACACGTTGTGTCAGCTTGGTCAACCACTGTAACATTCAAATCATTTGACAAACAACTCACAACCTCAGTCACGATCTCGCGCGGAGGCGCCGTTTCCATAATCTGGAGCATGTGTGACTCATTGCATGTCTCAAACTGTGCAGTTCGAGGGGCAGGGGCAGGAGGGCCGCCTCTCGTGGGTACATGTCGGGACAGACCACTTTTCAAAGGGTCACGGTTCCCAGACATCAACTTCTCTCGAAGTTCACCCACTGTGAGACCTAGGTGAGAACTCTTTTGGTTCGATCTGAACCATCTTGGTTCATCTAGAGAGCGAACACCTACCATTTGTGGTTCTCTACTCATCTCAGGGATCTCAACCTGAGGGGCGGGGGCAGAAGAACTCCTACAGCTCGTAGCACCATGCTGATGTATGTTATTATGAAAAACCTGTGACCTCTCGCACTTTGAAGGAGAGGGAACCTCTACTACTTCCTGCGAGTGGGATGTGACCTTTTGACCTGTACAAACCTCTGATGGTATCCTAGGTTGTATTTCGGCCTCAAAAACTGACGCAGCATATTGTCTTATCACTTCCATGGAATCTTTTTTGCAATCAACCTTGAAATGAACACATTTCATTTGAAAAGGCATAAGATTCATAATGAAAAGACGTTTAAACTCCATGTTTTCCTCTAATCCAGGAATAGTTTTTCCCCCGGAGTAGACCGAGATTAGCCTGTCGTAGAATGACAGGGGATTTTCCCACTTATCCTGATGGACGTTCCTAGCAGCTAAGTAATTAGCATACGATGAGGCAGATTCCCCCAAAATGCGTGGAGCACGGGCAGGAATCCCAAGGCCCCCATCCATCCATCTAGGATAGATAGGAGAGGAGCCCCCCTCAGGTGGTTCACCTGTTTGAACGTCCATCTGTGTACTGATTTTCTGCGAAAAACCAAGTAAAGTGGGTCTCATATCGCAGCTTGCAAATATGCAAAGTGTATGAGCTGCTCAGAAAACATCCAAGATGTTAAATGAAATAAAAGTCAGTGATGTTTAGTAATTTGTCGACCTGTGACAAGGTCAAACAAAAACGGCTGTCGTTTTGAGATTTTTCGTGAAAAACCAAGACAAAAGAAACCTCATGTGTGATATTTTAAACTTGCAGTTTAAAATAAAAAATAAAAACAGACTGTTTTGCACAGAATCAATGATAAAATTGTCAAATTTTATCAACAACATACAAGTCTGTATTAAATCTGTGCAACTGTTCTGCCATCAACATTTGATTACATGTGAAAATCAAATTAAAGTGTGCTGTGAGTACAATATTCTCAAAATGTTTCCCGTTTAAAACAGGAACAGTTACCATGTACACATTACAGGAAGACTGCGTCTTCTAATGTAACCAGCAGGGGTCACAGCGCTGGAAGTGAGTTTATCACAGCGACTGTAATTTCTCTATCTGACCGCTATAGAGGCGCTGTTATCACCAGTGAGCGCAGCCGTAGCTTTCAGCCCACACAGACATCCAACACGGATGAAAAGCATCAATCAGACAGATCTAAAGCGTAACGTGATAAGCTCTAGAACCCAGGCTCACAAAACGAAATCATGTGAGCAAAATCGGTTGACTGTGAAACCTTTTAAACTGCGTTTAAAAGAAATAAGGTCGGTCCTCATAAAACCGGCAAAATCGGTGTCACGTGACCTGGTCACATGGCGATCGGCAGTTTTCAGAGCTACCGGCTCTGTCCCCCCACTAAAATCTCAAAAACACCGCGATTAAACAGTCTTTTTAATGACAGTAATGGACAAACAAGCACGGAAACTCGTCTGGGACAAGTAGCAAGTGAAATTTGACGAGGAGCGGGGCTTCACCCACTGCGCATGCGTCAACACATACAGCGTAATCGACCAATCACAGCGAAGACAGAACTGTAGTTCTAAAACCCAAGTGTTCATGGGAAACTGTGTCTTCCAAACCTAACGCCACCCACTAGTGACGTGCCGTACGAGCGGTGCGTTCACGGACCTGCGGTCTGTTGAACTCTAGCGAGGAACGGACTTTTTAACGTTCTAAAACAGTCATAAATACCGCAAAACACCGCGGTTAAGCCAGTCTTCGACGATACTACGTGCATAGAACTCAAACAACACAGATAAACTGTCAGAAATGTGTGCAAAAATGAACCTGACAACCAGAGTCTACAGAAACCAACGTTCTTGAACGCGACACACAATGGACCAATCACAGCGTTTTAAGCAGCCATCTTGTCGGTACCGTTTAGCATTAGCCCGAACCAAAGATTCTAGACACTTCTTTCACAAAATAAACGTATTTTTACACCGCAGAAAATACCGTCAATGAGCTAAAACACAACCAAGCTAACTCTCACGCCCCCAGGGGAGGCAGCACTCTAACTGTGTACAACAAACGGACTTTACGTCGAACGGAACCAGAACACAGTCCGGTCCAAAGCGAAGGGGGTTTTTCCCGAACCTCGGCTAACACGTTGTAACAGATTAGGTAAAAAATGGAGCAGCAAATGTGTGACACAGCTCTTCAACAGTAAACCGCAGATGTAATAAAATGGAGCAGTGGTGACACGGCGGTCACAAAATGAACAATGCATGCAACGTGCGACACGTAATGAAACGTCTCACAAAAACAAACACTCATTCATCCGCAGCTCCAAAACATACGTCGGAATGTGAAAGAAAAATAATTCTTAACGGGAAAATAATCCAGACAATGCCACGATTAGCAACTCCCGGACACTCACCAGCCAAAACTATTCTTATAAGCCCAAAACCAGGATGCAAACTAATGCCAACAAACACCGTTAACAAAAATAAGCTACACCAAACAACCTAATAAACGTTCCAGGAACTCGGACGAGCCACCAATTGTAATTGAATAAATAATGATGTAGTTTGTAAGGTATTTAAACACTTACTGAGCCACCATTATTGGATGCGCAGTTTAGCAGACTTTAATCTTGCACAAACTGCCACCAAAGTGCGAGTTCTTCCTTTTTCCGATACTAAATTGTTTTTACTGTGATTAATCAGAAATGTAATTTCACGCTTAGACTTCAATTTATGTTGGTCTACCAAAAAAATAGACCTTTTATTGAAACTATCACAAAAATTACATAAACATTTGTATCGATATTAGCTCTGATTTAATAACTACGTTGACAAGAATTCAAATTAAAACAAACAGACAGTTGGACCTTTCTGTTGGCACATTACTTAAAGTTTACCATGATGAAAATAAACATAAGGAGGAGTTTAAGGAGGAAAGATAAAAGATTGAAATGAAATGGTTGAATCTTATCTTGAGATGTTTAACCAGTGATAGCACCCTCTGCTCGGTTTCGGCTGGACGTCCGTCCCGTGATGAAACACTTTTACCTTCGTGAAGATGATCCTGTCTCAACTCCGGTAAATTAGTCAAGCCAGACGCGCAGGCTGCTGCGTTTTACAGGCGACCACTTTCATCTTGCCACGGTCTCGTGAAGTCTGCGTCGGCCTCCCAGAGTGATGCCTGGTTCTGGTTTTGTTCAAGATAACTTCAGAAAGAGTGTCACCGCTTGGAGCTGTGACACTCGAAGTGGTTCACAGCTGACGTGCTGTTTGAACCTTTGCTGAAGACGTGGGCCTTTGGTGCCTGGCCGGAACGTACATCAGCTTGGAGAAAAACGTCCGTGCGTCTTCCCTTCTCCCTCAGAACTCTAAAACCCAGTGAGTGCTGAGAACTGAGTCCCAGCACGGAGACAAAACAAAAACCTGCAGGTGTGAAAACAGAGCACTCTCTGTTTAAGCACAGATGAATTGTTTTTAGAACGGACGGGAGACCGAAGATTAAGTTATGTCTAGAACTTCTCTTTCGTTCCAAAAACAGTTCAAACAAATAGACGGAGAATTGTTCATTCAACTTTAGACACTTATTCTGCATAGAGCAAAAGCACAATCATTCTGAGATGTTCTCTTAACTTTGTCATATTTAAAATATACCAGCTTAGTAAAATCATCATTGAAATGACAAAAATACTGTTTGATCAATTCTGAATTAACACACATTAAAGAGAAAGTTCAATCTGATTAATTAGTGTCCATTAATTCATAATAATTGTAAAAATATATAAGTGTCCATCTGTCTCCTTGAGGGCTTCAAGAAGGTGTAACACTTAGAGTTTCAGAGAGATGTGGAGAGGTGTACTTGAAGGTCAAGACAAAGGCCTATATCACTACATATATATATATATATATATATATATATATATATATATATATATATATATATATATATGTGTGTGTGTGTGTGTGAACATGTAAACATGCAAAGTACAACAGTGGAAATATGAATGGTGTTTTTCAGAACGTATGTTTGAATAAACTTCTAGACTATAAATTAATGTTGAATGATTATTAGATTAATTAATTAATGTATTACCGTTTCAGTGCTCTGTAAAAGAGTTATCCCGATCAGCCTCTAAAAGTTGCAGCTGAAAACCACACACCTGCTCACTTCCTGAACGTGAACCCTCTCATAAAAACAGCAGCAGCAGGAACAAAATAAAACCCAGCTGTTTCTTGTTGATCACTCAAAATAACTTCTGCTTCACGAACTGAAGACAAATCGCTAAAATATCAACTTTTAAATTGCTAAATTCGTCTGATAAGTCTGCATTCTCCGCCATTGTTTTTCAATGCGCGTTCGAGCAGGAATCTGGACGTGACGTCACAGTCACGTGACCGGAAATATCCGGATTTACCGTGTAAAAAAACGGCGCGCAGTTTAAACTCTTTTTGAGAGGAATTTTCATTAATTTAACATTGTTTTTGCAAAAACGATCATAGTTCAATGTTAAAATATATATATGTTGTGCCATTTTATGCAAAGTTCAAAGATGATGTCAGGGGAGCTTTAAACTGGGTTTCTTTTTCAGAAACAGATCTTAACTCTGAATGCTAGGAAACACCTTGTAACTGTGACTTTCCTTCCCTCCACTGACTATGGTGAGATTATTTACATGAACGATCCTACAAGCACCCTGCAGATGTTGGATGCTGTCTAACATGGGGCGCTAAGATTCATTACTGTCTGTAACTACCGATCCCATCATTGCACCCTAGTATTCACTGGTTAACTGGACATCATTAACTTCACACAGACTCTCTTACTGGTATATTTTCATCTTTAAATCACTTCTTGGTCTGTTGCCTTCATACATCTCCTCCTCTCTGCATGAGTGCAGCTACAGCGTGTGTTCTCAGGACATTATTACATGCAGTGTCCCCTCAGTGAGAACTGAACTAGGCAAAAGGGCCTTCTCCGATCCTGTTTCCTGGAATATCTTGTAAAAAGTTCTGAAGCTTTCCTCCCTGAGTGTTTTTTTTAACATCTTAAGTTCCTGGCAAGAACCAATGCAGACATGTTCCTGTTTTTAGTTTTCTACACCGCCTTATACAGTAATCTAGAGGTTTTTTTTTTCCTCACAACTTTTTTCCTTTTGACTGTCCTTTTGGTTGCCATTTTATGTTAATTTGTAAAAACAAAATCTGTATGCCTCTTTTGTGACAGTCTATTATTGTAATTATCCACTGTCATCATCACTCATTGTTAAAATCAGGTATCTCTTGTAAATGAGTCCCAGATGCTCAACAGGATTAACCTATCTAAAAAAAAGGGCTGATCAGCTGCTCATGGTTGAAGTACAGAGGAGATCGGGCTTTTTCAGTCATGCACCCTAATCTCTGGAACAATCTGCCCCCCAACATTAGACACCTTTATTCTTCTGCGGGACTTCAAACAGGAAGTGATAAGTGTCACTTCCTGTTTTTAAACCTAAATCTGTTTTCTCTGGCTTTTAACACAGTGTGATTAGATTCAGTATTTTATTGTTTTGTGCTTTTAAGTTATTATTTTGATGCTTTTAAGTACAGTTTACTATGTTTTATTTAATTACTGCATTTGATTTTAATGTTAAGCACTTTGGTATCAGCTGCTATTTTGAAATGTGGTTTATAAATAAATTTGACTTGATCAAGCGCAAGTGCACCCACTTACACAAGGCAGCTGACAGGCCAGATAAAGAGCATTTCAGAATACATTCATTGACATAGAAGAACAAGCAACTCAGTTTCCCTCACCCAGACGTGGGTTACCAGGGTCCCATGCTGGAGTCTGGCCTGGGGCAGGGACTTTTTGGTGACCGGGCCTCTAACCATGGCGTCCAGTTAGGCTGAGTCCAAATGAGACACATGTTTGCCTTTCTGTTGGAGAACCACCTGCAGGAAGGGCTGTACATGTCGGGTGCAAAGTGTCATGTGTAGCTAGTACCTGAAGGTGGGGGCCTTTGTGCTCTAATTCTGGCTTAGCAATGCTGGCTCTTGGGACATGGAATGTTACCTCTCTGCTGGTGGAGCCTGAGCTAAGTGGTAAATGGAGCTTACTTATATAGCGCTTTCCAGCACCCTATGAGGGGCCCAAAGCGCTTTACAGCACCAGTCATCCACCCATTCATACCCACATTCATACACCGGTAGCGGTAGTCTGCCATGCAAGATGCCAACCAGTCCTACCGGGAGCAACTCGGGGTTAAGTGTCTTGCCCAGGGACACAACGACACATGGTGTGGGAACTCGGGATTCGAACCTCCAACCTTCCGATCGGGGGACAACTTGCCATTACCACTACGCCACGGCCGCCCCAGCTAGTGGGCAAGGCTTATAGTTACAGACTAGTTACAGCCAGGCTCACATCAACACATGTTATGGGGTCTGGAACCAATCTCCTTAAGAGGGTTTATGCCTTATTTCCCTCTGGAGTTACTCATGATGCTCTGGGCTTGTGTGGGTCTACTTATAGCCTTAAGGTGGGGGCAGAGAATCGCTTTCATTTCTGCATATGTGGCATACAGCAGTTCAGAGTACCTAGCCTGCTTAGGGTCCTAAGTAGGGGTACTTGAAGGTGAATCAGTTGGGGTCACCTTTATTCTTCTGGGGGACTTCAATGCCCATGGGGTTAGTGATAGTATGACCTGGAGGGGCGTAATTGGGACTAACATCTCTCTGTGCTCTCAACCCAAGTTGTGTTCTGTTGCTGGACTTCTGTTATTTTTTCCCCAATTTGTCTATCATGGACACACAGTTAGAACATGGGGCAAAGTGGACATTGCAGCAGAAAACTAGGCAGCAGATCAATGATAGATTTTGTAGTCATGTCATCATGTGGCCATTTGTTTTGGAAACTCTGGTGTAGAAAAAAGCAGAGCTGTCAACTGTTTATCATCTGAAGTTGTATCGAATGGCATCTTCAACTCACAACTCCGAGAGAGCTTCAACCACATCCCAGAGAAGGCAGAAGACATTAAGTCTAAGTGAGCCATATTCAATGCCTCCATTTTCAAGGCAGCTGCCTTAAGCTCTGGTTGCAAGGTTGACAGTGCCAATTGTGGTAGTCATCTTCAAATTCATTGGTGGACACCCTGGGTGAGGGAGGCCATCAAGCTGGAGAAGGAGTCCTAATGGACCTTGTTTTCTAGTAGGACGCCAGATGTAGCTGAGGTGAATTGGCAGACCAAGTGGTTTGCACCCCTGACTGCTGCTGAGGCAAAGATACTCGCTCCAAGAATATCCTGGCAAACTATCAACTGACCCTGCGTAAAGTGGAGGTAGGGGGTTGTTGATCTCAAGTTGACGTTGCAGTGATGTTGTTGGGTGGTGGAAGGAATACTTCTCTGACCTTCTCTATTCCACCAGTACTTCTTCCATGGAGGAACCTGAGTGTGGAGACTTGTGGGTTGGTATGTCTGTAATTAAAGCAGTTGTCACAGAGGAAGTCAAAAAGCTACGTGGCAGCAGGACTCTGCAGGTAGACGAAATACATTCTGAGTTCCTCCAGAGTCTGGATGCTGCTTGGTAGTGTTGATTAACATAACTTTGCAACATCACATGGCCACTGGAAGCATTGCCAATAGATTGGCAGGCTAGGGTGGTGATTTCCCTTTTCAAAAAAGTGGGGGCTGAGGATGTTTTCAAATTATAGGGAGTACCTCCTCCACCTCCATGATAAGGTTTATTCAGGGGTGCTGGAGAAGAGAGTCCGATAGGTGGTCCACCCTCAGATTTAGGCCTATATAACTTTGTTAATCTGACCTAAAATAGAAACGGTTTAGTCTGATTTGATGTCAGATAGTAAAAAAAGGTTGTCTTTCTTACAGTGCAGATAAACATCTGGTTTTAATTGTATGTGTACTATTATTACACCCCTCCTAATTACCAAAAAAAAAAGACAATTAACCCAAGTTTCACTGGATTTAGTACAGTACTAATTTAATTAAAGGTTTTCTAAATGTATTAACCAAAACGTGACCCTCAAGTAAAATCACTGAGCTGAAAACTCAGATAATGATAGGTGGACATTTAAAGCCAGCTGCTGGGCTGAGCACAGAGCACATGAGCATATCATAGTGGTCAGTCGCCGCTTTACAGCTTCTTGCTGCTTCTTTGAGATGGAGATTCTCAACTCAGACATATTACAGGAGATCACTGTGGTTTTCCATCCGAACACAAATTCTCACATCTTTACTTAGTGCTTAATTAAACTCACAGAAGGTTTACTCTAACACAAGCCTTATCTTTTAAAGAGACTGAGACAGAGACTAGACCCCACAATTTTGTTATGTCTTAATGAGTTGATGCTCTCATGTTATTTGAATGTGAACAACAGATGTTCTGCTGGACCAGCATTTCCATCATGGCTGCAGATGCAGCAGCAAAAGCACAAGTCAGGAATGCAACAACACAGTTATTACTAATGCTTTTTTAAGGCCTTTGCTGTTTATTTTATTTTCTACAACAGCAAATTACATAAGCAGTATTGAAAATAAAAGTCCTATTTTCTTGTTTTTGTACAAAGAAAATAAAATTGGCACAAAATCTTAATCACGGTACAAAATGAAGCTCTAAAATGGTCTAAAATGGTCTTTTCAAAAATCTGTTGTCATTAATAATGAAAACATCTTCATTTTTTACTTTTTCATTGTATCAGATAATTTGAAACTAAAGAAAATGAACACATTTTTTCTGTTTTGACTTTCTTTTTTGCAAATGAATGCTATAAACACATAAACCTCTTAAATAGATTTCTCAGTGCAACATTGTTTCTTTAGAGTCCATGCTACAGTATCCTTTTTCTCTAAATGCTGCAGCTACGGTCTTCTGTAGCCAAAAGCTCAGGCTGAGGGGAGCAGGTCTCGGACTGGAAATGAACAAGCAGAGTTTGTTCACCACGGCACAACATACAAAGATTTGACATTGCCCTTCTCAAAATCATTTAAAAAAATGATTGTTGTGAGGAAACCCACCGAGTTCCAGGATTTGTGGGTCCTCGTGGAGTTCTCCCAGAATTTCTTTCTACGGTCAAGTGTGTAATGATGGGGATTGTCTCGTCTGATCATCTGCAGTCTTTACATCATGGTGACTTTTACACTTTATTAAGCTTGAAAAGATCTAGAAAAACAGACTGTCAGTGTTTGATAAGTGTCTCCATGTTCCCTCCTTTTAATCCCTACCAGGGGATCAGGAGTCAAAGCAAGTTCTTTAATGAAGGGTGACCATAATAAACTGTGGCTTGTTGATGAACTGTGGACTTGTAGTACTTTGTAGATAAGAAGCCCCAGCAAACAAGAATGGGGGCAACCATCCTTTGGTAAAGCCTGATTCAGGTGATGCCACTCAACTCCCACCACTGTCCCATTCTAATGACATCAGGACTGACATCACAACATTATGGCTGCTACATGTGAAACACATACAACTCTTGGTGGCCCAAAAGACCTTAAGCTACACTTTAGCATGTGGAGAAAGCTGGGGTTTTATCTTCAGAAGCATGAGGCTAAATTACTGATAGCACCATTCGTCAGTTGGTGGGTGAACCTCCGCCCCATCCCACTCTTTATCAGAATTATATTGTGAGGGAGGGGACAAAACAAAGTGCATTCAAGCTGCATTGTCCAGATAGCACTTCTTCAGTTAACACAGTGATGTTGGAGGTGACGAGCTGGATATGCTTGTACCTAAAGCAAAGCAGCAGTGGTTAATCCTGTTTTCTTTTTCTTTCTCTCTTTCTCTCTCTCTCTCTTTTGGTATGCTCATCAACATAAAAATATGTTTTGCTACAAATTGTAACTCAATCAAACCCATATAAAAGATGAGACGAAGTTAGATGAAGTGTGGAAAATGGGATTTTTGTGTGCAAGTGCTTTTCAGATTCATTCATATTTCTGTCTTCTTGTTTTTTTTTGTAAAGCGAGTCTTTTGATGACACATGGCTTGAACGTACATTGAAGGTATTGAAACATCAAAATCACACAAAAGACCTTGTTTGTTCAAGCAACATAATCTAAAACCAACACAGCATGTTCTATAAAAAATGGGGAAAAAAAACAGTCAAAGATTGTATTTACACACACAAACAAACCCATGGAAAAAGGGATACTGCAGCCTTTTTTTTCTTATTTTTACTTTCTTATAAAAGGGCAATGAAATATATTAAAACTTATTTACAAAGTGTGTTTTTTTTTTAAAGAAAAAAAGCACTATGATAAACTATGTTCCTGGTTTGCAGAAATTTCTAAGATGATGTGCCCCTGTTTCCTTTTATTGTAACAAGTACAGTTAAAAAAAACACACAGTTTAACAAAGGAGGTCAACAAAAAAGGTACTAAAGGCACTGTCAGAACCATACATGAATGGGTTCTCACTTTAGAGTGATAGTGGTCCAGTAGAGGGAAAAGGGTTAAGAATAAACTCTATATGCCACATCATGGGGAAAATGTACAGATTTGCCGGATATGGTTCTTTAAGGATTTTGATACATCTCTTTCTCAAAACAAAAATAAAAATCCTTCACAAAGTGATACAAGAAAAACCTTTTCTTTCCACAAAAAATGATAAATACTTTAAAAACAATATTTATAAGTTGGTCTCAACACCAGCATCTGATTGCAAATTTGAATGAAAATCAAAATACAAAATTATAGCATTATCTAAATCATCTGTACAGTTTTTCCTGTATTTTCTTTGTACACAGTGTCCCCTACTGGTAGGTTTTGTTACTGTAGCACCTGAGAAAAGCATGGACCTGTCCAAACCTCCCATGGTTCCTGAACCTGACCCTCATTCAGTGAGTTGAGAGTTTTAGCAGTCCTGTCTACTCGCATATTAACGAGAGGATATGTCTCATGAAAATTGTGTGTGCGCTCCACTCGTCACACAGTCACACAAATGCAGTGCGACTCATCTCATGCCTCAGAGTATGAGCTCTGTACATTGAGTTTGTCTTTCTTTAGTTTGACACCATCCACTAATTCAAAGTTGTAGTTCTCCAGAGCTGATAAGTTCCTTTCTGACATGCCTCCATGTGAACAAGCACAGTACAAAACCACACCGCAGATGGCCCCCAGGAAAACTCCCAGAGCAGACATGGCAATGATGGTAATAAGGATAGGATCAAGCGTCTTCAGCATGTTGCCTGCTCCACTGATCTGGTTGGTCTCCACAAAGTCAGGATATTCAGTAATTTCCTCAACTGGAAAAAAAGATAAACAAATAAGCAAACCAAAATAATCATGGACTAAGCTACACTATGAAGGTGAATTGTTTTCTTGAACTTGGTAGACTTACAGATTTCATTCAGTCTGTCCTCTGGCAGCATCGGCTCAGTGGGCACATCAGGATCTTGAAACAGAAATTCTAGATTAATTCAATGTTCTGCACGGTTTGATTTCAAGTCAGTTATCAAGAACATGTATTGAATTCATGAACACTCACCTTCACAGTCTGATATGCTGAGACCATCGAGAACTTTAATGTCATCCACAGCTATGTCTCCCCAGCTCTTTCTCTCTACAAGACCCTCAATCACGACCTAAAAGAAAAATAAATCATAATTGTTTTTTGGACTGCGTTTCAGAAAAAAAATACTCCTGTAATTCAAGTGTAATGATGACCAACCTTTAGTTGTTTGGTTTTGTTGTATATATTACCCAACATTTAAATGTGATTTACCTGATAGGGTTTGTTGGTACGTGGCACAAGGACACGACCTTCTCTCCAGCGATTGCCTTGGTGACCACTGACCGTCCACAGGAGGATGTCAACAGGTCCTTTCTCTGTTTGTTTGCGCTGTTTTATATGCAGCATGCCAATGTGTGACCCAAACATGTGGTACCAAAAAGACACACACAGGTCAGAATCCTGAGAGCTGACGATAGGACTCACAAGCCGAGCCACTTCAGTCTCTTGGAGACCAGTAGCTAATGTGTAGATGAAATTCCCTGATCCACCTGTTGAATGAAAACACTCTGATTACTGACAAAGAAAAGCACATTACTCAAATCAGGAAAAAGAACCGTTATGGTTTGGTCAAAGTGCTCACCCGTGTGATCCATGTTGGGACCAGTGTTGAGAGTTGGGGTGCCACTAGACTGGATCTGCCACCTCGAGCTAGTGTCCTCTAACGTCCAGCTGCAGAAGGATGGGTCATTGGCCCAGCCAAAGTCGCAGGCAAACCACAGAAAAGCTGCAAGTATTTTGAAGGTAGGTTAAGGTCATGGGGGAGATCTCACTTTTTTACAAATGGAAAAAAATTAATAGCTTTGAAAGATCAGAACAATATTTAACTGTCTTATGACAGCAGAATACTATCAGGGGTACACTCCACTTGTTCAGATCAGCTCTATGCACTAGAGGGCACCAAAGTACTGCAAGACAAAAGCTTTTGCATCCCATTTGCTGGCTTTGGAAATGTACCAGACTAAGGAGGGGATTGCAGTTTTAGACAAAGTAAAATATGTCTCCCCTCCCTGGGCTGCCACCTTACCGTGGTGGAGGGGTTTGAGTGTCCCAATGATCCTAGGAGCTATGCTGTCAGGGGCTTCATGCCCCTAGTAGGGTCACCCAAGGCAGACAGGTCCTAGGTGAGGGACCAGACAAAGTGCAGCCCAAAGACCCCTTATGATGAGTCAAATCACTGGAAACAATGTTCCCTCGCCCGGACGCGGGTCACCGGGGCCCCACTCTGGAGCCAGGCCCGGAGGAGGGGCACGTTGGCGAGCGCCTGGTGGCCGGGCTTTTACCCATGGAGCTCGGCCGGGCACAGCCCGAAGAGGAGACGTGGGTCCCCCTTCCCATGGGCTCACCACCTGTGGGAGGGGCCAAAGGGGTCGGGTGCATTGTGGAATGGGTGGTGGCCGAGGACAGGGACCCTGGCGGTCTGATCCTCGGCTACAGAAGCCAAGTGGCTGGGGAGAGGGAAGTCTGGGCCTCCCTACTTAGGCTGCTACCCCCGCGACCCGACCCCGGATAAGCGGAAGAAAATGGATGGATGGATGAAATATGTCTGAAAGAAGAAACTGACTGAACAGACATCACACAGTCTTTACATATGACAATGTCTGTTAATGAATGCAACAGGGTGTGTAAATGCCAGGGAGGCATGTTGAGAACAGGCAGTGACAGCATAAGACCAGTAGCTATGTGTGCCCTGATTAACAGAAAGAGAAGCAAAGGGTCTGGACTCAGTGTCCAGTTTAAAAAGAGACATTCATATCATCCCGCTGAGAGACGAGGACTTTAATGAGAGCAGGGACTTGAAGCTTGAACACAGCAATAACAAGGCAGGGGGCCCTTTCCAACAAGGTAGTATCCCACGCCCAAGAAGCCTCCACAGAGGCCAGAAAATGTGTGAAAGCTTTACATTTTTTGAAAAACTGGATAGAGAAAGCCTCCCAAGAAACACATTGATGGGAGATGTTTGAGACGTCAGCCATCGTCTTATCTTGAATCAGAAAGTCTCCAGAGATACAACAAGGCAAACATAAAGATTCCCTTTAATAATGTGAAGGTTTAACTAGACTTTGCAGGCAATGACTCTCTTTACCCATTAAGCACAAAGATGGAATTCTCATTTGAAACCAAACCACATTACTAACTCAAAGCCACATTCACATACAAATTCCAACCCCAATTAAAGTAACTTTGGCTTTTCTTTTTATATTCCGTTATTAAGAGGCTTTGACTGAGGCTAGCAACAACGTCTGGATCAGATGAGCAGACGCATGACTCACTGGGCCATTTGATTAACAGAAAGAGAAGCAAAAAAAAGATTTTCCCTGCTGAATACCAACAGAAACTAGAAAGTTCCTGGAGAAATTATGACCAGGACTGCCACTTTGCGACCTTTCAAATTTTTTATTTTTACAATATTCAGCCACATCAAATTTCAGCCCAATTAAAATAAATAAAAATAAATCAATGATAATAATAATAATAATAATGAATTCAATTTATAACGCACTTTTCATTAATGAAAATCTCAAAGTGCTTGTGTTACAGCACAGTCATTTTTCCCCGTTGTAAGCTATGGTGACAATCTTGGAATTTTAAGTTGGATTCAGTATGTGATGGGGAACGTTCTCTGCTATGAACAAGTCCAAGAATGACTGAATTATAATCAATTGTGAGTTTTCTGAGGTTGCTATGGCAGCCATCTTGAACTAAAATGGCTCCAAAAAGTATTCAGTGTGTTTTTCAGAGACCTCTTCCATCTCTAGGTCATATGAACTCATAGTGGCAGTTAGAGGCTGTTAAAAGTTCTGTCAGGCATTTTGAATGAGAAAAATGGCGTCTTTGTTCGTAAATTATGTTGCCATGGTAACTTGAAACACCAATGAAAGTAATAGCACACATCAGAGTGCCGAGCCGGTAGTTCTGATATAATATTTGCATGGGTACACATTGTGGGTCGGATAGCATTAAAGTTGATAGAAGGGCCAAACCCTTTTCAGGTGGATAATAATAGGGAGCTGCCAGAGACAGTTGACAAACACTCAATGTTTGTATTTTTGTTTACAATGTTTACAATGCATGGTTTGATAATTCTAAAATCAAATGGTGTTAATTTAAGACACTAGGTGGCTTTTAATGCAAACACACAATTACATATGCACACGTTAGCTCTCATTCATTAGCATAGCCACTGCCCCAGCAGGATGCAGACAGACCGTAGAGCCAGCTGACAGCGTGATGGGATCAGGGTGGAGCCCATGGCCCATTAGCCAAGGTCATTGTGGGGCACAGTTTCTCAGCTGGCTGCTGCCTCATCAACCTGCTATAGGAGACATTGAGTGTTTGTCTGTGGACACAGCCACAGAGAACACATCATTTTCACTGCTCATCTGCATATTGTGAACTTTTTTTTTGCATGCATGCATGCATATTTTTTATTTATTTTTTGTGTACGAGTCATTGTCGCCCCAGTGATTAGTAATTATGCTGAGAAGGCAGGGGCAGTGCACCAGTGCTAATCATCAGCTAACCTTGCATCGCACAACCTCTCTCACGAGCCAGCAGGAGCCTCTCAGGGCCATTCCATCAGCTTTAATAACAAGCACACATCAGAGGAGAAAGGCTGCCTTGTGCTGGCATTTATTAGCAAAGTTATGTTTCCTGATAACCACATGGAAAGGTGGTTAAAACAAGTAATGAGCAGCTAAATATTCCACAATCCTGGTTTGTTATCCTTAAAGACAACAAGTTCAGTTCACACAAAGGCATACACTGGGAAAGAAAAGTACTTATGTACTCACCTGGGCTGGTGTCCACTTCAACAGTAGAGGTCTCTGGAGTCAAGGTTCCACCTGTTACAATTTAATACATGAACATTGTGAGCTTTGTCTTGAATACAATCATTTTTAAAAACAAACCCTCATTAACCCATGCACTACCTGTGCTTGTTAAATTTAACTTGTTGACTCATGCCATTTTTACTTCATTTTCATTTAATATAGTAGGATGCAAACAATTCCCACCAATGATAATTTTACTATTTTACTATCTTACGATCTGGAATTTCAATAGGATTTTGAAATTAGATTCTAAATAATACTGATCATTTAAAGAAGCACTTTAAAGTAATGATGGAGCAAGAACTTGTTTGGAACAATTACAGCCTGTCAAGATGCATTCTGCAACAATTACAGTAGCAAGTCTCTTGGGTACATCTGCAGCTGGGCACACCAAAACCTCTGGAATTATTGTTCCAAACTTTGTGACAAAATTGCTCCAGCTCCTTCAAGTTGGATCAGTGCCAATTAGGTACAGCAATCTTTAAATTGCACCAAAAATTCGTAGCTGGACTGAGATCTGAGCTTTGCCTGGGCTATTCAAAGACTTTCCACAGCATGATGCTGTTCCCACTGATCACTATATATTGAGATAATATGACAGATTGCTCAGCGAGGGATTTCATTTGTGGCTCTGAAGAAAGTGGTTGGAACTTCAAGGCAAAGATGTGAGTACATCAGCATTCACCACTGTTCAGCTTTATTTGTTTCCAAACATATTTAAAAGAAGTATTTCCCTCCATGGGCGGCACAGTGGCTCAGTTGTAGAGCTGATGTCACTCAGCGAGAAGGTTGCCAGCTCAAATCCCAGCCAGGGGTCTTTCTGGGTGGAGGTTCATGTTCTCTTCATGCTGCGTGGATTTTCTCTGGGTGCTCAGGTCTCCTCCCACAGACCAAAAACTGCATGTTAGACTGATTGGTAACTCTAAATTGTCTCTAGATGGGAGAGAGAGAGTGAATGGTTGTTTGTCTCATTTGTCTCTAAGTGTCCCTGTGATGGACTGGAGACCTGTCCAGGGTGTACCCCGCCCCTCACACAGTGACTGCTGGACATGGGCACCAGCAATAACCATGACCCAAAATGGAAGAAGTGGGTAAAAGATAATGGATGGATGGATGCTTATACCACAGACTGTTATTAACGGATGACGGATGCACGCAGCTGAGGGTGCAGAAGATCAGAGCTGAAGAGCCATCAAAGTGCATTAAATGTTTCCCCTGCTTCTGCTTGCATCCTGCTTTGACGTGTATTTTGTGATCTCACCTGTTTGGGTTTCGGCTGGGTCAAAGTTAATGGATGGATGGATTTCCCTCCATTAATTCCCTTCATTAATTTGAAGTACCATAATTTTTGGCCTATAAGTCACAGTTTTTTGCACAATTTGCACTCTGCGACTTATACGCCAAAGTGAGGTATTTATGGCATTTTCCCCATATTTATAAAACAATTTTTGGCTGGGACATGACCGTTTTTATTCATTCTGACGGAAAATATTGAACACTACCATTTTCAGCCGCTAGATGGCACTCGAGCAGTATGGTATGCCGTCATAGGTAAAAGTGGGTATTAATGGCACAATCGGCTTGCCATAGCCTGCCACCTTCATCCAGCTCGCTTGGAGCAACCAGCTTCATTTCACTGCGCCGCTCTGGCAAAATTCATTAATTCATTCATTCATTCATTCATTCATTCATTCATTCAACCTTTATTTATACAGGCTAGCCTCGTTGAGCCACGGGCAGTGGTGTAGTCTACGTGATACTCGGGTATATGGAGTATACCCACTAGAAAAGCTTAAGAATTTCAGTATACCCACTTAAAAGTGCCCAATGGTACATGACATACATAGGTACATGTCATTGATACGTTAAATGACAGTTAAACACTTCTGTAACAATCTATTGGTGTGCAGTGCTTTTCTTTGATACTGTTTTATAGATTATATAACATGTTTTTAATACAAAGCCAGCTGTTGTACAAAGTTTGTTGTTCATTTATTCAAATATAAGCATCAGAGAAATTTGGAACTGTTCAATATGCTTAAAATCAAAACAAATTACAACACGCGCTGCTCTTAGTATTTTGTTTTATACTGTTTCGGTGTTTTTATGTACTAATTTGTATTATTTGTGTATATAGAGATTTTTAAACATTTTTTGTACTGGTTCTGCTCTGTCCTCTATGCTGCTGTGGCAATGTAAATTTCCCCACTGTGGGATTAATAAAGGCATCTTATCTCTTATCTTAAATTGACGATTACACTTTACTAACCAGTGTACTTTAGTTTCTAAGCACGGTATGCCCACTACAAAAATGTAGACTACACCACTGGCCACGGGGACTCATTTACAAGAGGGGCCTGTCTCACTCACACCCAGGGTCAATTTAGAGTTACCAATCAGCCTAACATGCATGTTTTTGGACTGTGGGAGGAAACCGGAGCACCCGGAGAAAACCCACGCATGCACGGAGAGAACATGCAAACTCCACCCAGAAAGGCCCCCGGGCCGGGATTTGATCCAGTCACCTGCTCGCTGAGAGGCAGCAGCTCTACCAGTTGTTCCACCGTGCTGCCCTAAAAAAAAATGACGAGCAGAATGCAACTAAATGCAACTAATTTGACCATGAAAGTGCATTTATTAAGTAAAAGTGCAACTGAGACACACATTTGCTACAATGTTGAGCAAACAAATGATTGTTTTAGGTGCTTATATTGTGAAATTTCAAAGAAATGTACAGTGTTCCTCCTTCCTGATTTCCTCCCTCAGAACACACTCCCAGAGCACCGAGGCAACTAATACTTTTGAAAATGCAGCAGATTTGACCATCAAAGTTTATTTATTTAAGAAAAGTTAAACTGAGACACACCTTTCCTATAAAGTCGAGAAAATAAATAATTGTTTTCAGGTGGTTATCTTGTTAAAATTTGAAGAAATGCACAGTGAGTCGCCCTATGCACGTTTCTGTTTCCGCATATCAGCTTTAGAAAATGCAACTTATTTGATCATTAAATTGCATTTATTAAAGAAAAGTATAATTTCGAGCAATCAAATAATTGTTTTTAAGTGTTAATCTTGTTAAATTCTTGTTAAAGTCCTCCCGTGCACACTCCCACGGCTGCCATTTGTCAGCCAGTCGATTTTTGGCACAACACCTGCCCACATTTCCGGGTTGTCAGTGGTGACGCATAACAAATGCAACACACTAGCGGTGACACATAATAGATGCGACTATACAGCGAAGCAACATATTTATGTATTTTTCCACTCTATTAGACATATGTGGACGGATGCGACTTATAGGGCAGTGCGACATGTACAGCGGAAAATATGGTATATATTTTTCTGTAGAGTTAATACTTAAAATAAAAAAATAAATAAAAAATCAAAGAAAATTCTAGATTGTAAGGCAATAAAATAGAAAGTACACCAAGGATTGAATTATTTGGTAACCCACTGTATCTGCCAGGAAGTTCTTATCTAAGGCTTTCAAACACGTGACTGAGACAGTGCCATGCTCATCATCGGAGACTGCTGGTCAATAAGGAGCGCAGGCAGCAATGCAGTGAGCTGCTGGGATAGCTGGGCCAAAGGTTGAAATGGGAGTAAAGAGGAGTAAGCATGTGAGACAGCAGAAAGAGCCAAGGCATGGTTGCATGTAATGTTTATCAGTACAATAGCTCTGTCATGTAAGTTTCACAAAGTAGAGATAAGAAGATCAAACAAGGAGATTGGAACTACTGGCGTGGCTAATTTGAGTTGTTCCAAAGCCAGCATTGATGTGAATGCATGCATGCATGCTCGTAAGTTATACAGATAAGCTGCAGGAAGTGAGGGGTGCAGACTGAGTGCGAGCAGACATGGGGAGAGCAAAGGGAAAGGTTAGGTTGTTGCATTCTCATGAAGGTGATGTTAGCACCTGTCTCGTCGTAGTCATCACCTGTGCCACTGTGGCAGCTTGTTTGCTCGTCATCACACTCATCTGATGGGGAAGTGCTTG